>SSNP01000150.1:883669-903314 GCA_006937955.1 Pachypanchax playfairii | reverse complement strand
GTCTGTTACACATGTAGAGATGTCCTGACTGTTACACATGTAGAGAGGTCCTGACTGTTACATGTAGAGAGGTCCTGACTGTTACACATGTAGAGAGGTCCTGACTGTTACACATGCAGAGAGGTCCTGACTGTTACACATGTAGAGAGGTCCTGACTGTTACACATGTAGAGAGGTCCTGACTGTTACACATGTAGAGAGGTCCTGACTGTTGCACATGTAGAGAGGTCCTGACTGTTACACATGTAGAGAGGTCCTGACTGTTACACATGTAGAGAGGTCCTGACTGTTACAGATGTAGAGAGGTCCTGACTGTTACACATGTAGAGAGGTCCTGACTGTTACATGTAGAGAGGTCCTGACTGTTACATGTAGATGGGTCCTGACTGTTACACATGTAGAGAGGTCCTGACTGTTACATGTAGAGAGGTCCTGACTGTTACATGTAGATAGGTGCTGACTGTTACACATGTAGAGAGGTCCTGACTGTTACACATGCAGAGAGGTCCTGACTGTTACACATGCAGAGAGGTCCTGACTGTTACACATGCAGAGAGGTCCTGACTGTTGCACATGTAGAGAGGTCCTGACTGTTGCACATGTAGAGAGGTCCTGACTGTTACACATGTAGAGAGGTCCTGACTGTTACATGTAGAGAGGTCCTGACTGTTACATGTAGAGAGGTCCTGACTGTTACACATGTAGAGAGGTCCTGACTGTTACACATGTAGAGAGGTCCTGACTGTTACACATGTAGAGAGGTCCTGACTGTTACACATGTAGAGAGGTCCTGACTGTTACACATGTAGAGAGGTCCTGACTGTTACACATGTAGAGAGGTCCTGACTGTTACATGTAGAGAGGTCCTGACTGTTACACATGTAGAGAGGTCCTGACTGTTACACATGTAGAGAGGTCCTGACTGTTACACATGCAGAGAGGTCCTGACTGTTGCACATGTAGAGAGGTCCTGACTGTTACACATGTAGAGAGGTCTTAACTGTTGCACATGTAGAGAGGTCCTGACTGTTACACATGTAGAGAGGTCCTGACTGTTACACATGTAGAGAGGTCCTGACTGTTACACATGTAGAGAGGTCCTGACTGTTACACATGTAGAGAGGTCTTAACTGTTGCACACGTGTAAACGTCCTGACTGTTACACATGTCCCATGTCATTAGGGCTTGGTCCCTCCTCAGGCTCACATGAACATGGTGAATTAGTGCAGACTGAACTTGGACAGCTGTTGTATTTTATTCTGTAACAAATCAGCTGTTAGCTGTTTACCCCCTGTGGGCAGCTGTGGCTCATCCTTTGATTGGTTGGTAGTTCAAACCCAGCTTTTACTACTTAAAGTGTTTTTAGTCAAGACATTGAACCCCATGCAGGCCTTGATTTGCAGATCAGTGTGTGATTGTAATTTCTGCTGGTCAGTCAGAAGATGAAGGCTTTCCATTTAGCAGCTGTGGTAAAGCCTTTAAAATGACTGTCTGCAGGAGTGTTGAAGCGTCTTGAGGAGGAGGATCTAGATGAGGGAGTTCGACGAAGACTGAAAGACTCCAGTGAGACGCCGGGGGCACTGTGGCACATCTACCTCAATAGGGACATGGACAAAATCAGAGAATTCCTGTACAAGGTTGGTCCTGATGGAAATACTGAATAATTGCAATCACACCAACAGAACATGTACTTAGGCTCATTTTTCTGACAAATTTTTGTGTCACTTATGACCATCTCAGCTGTGTAAGGAACAAAGTTTGGACGTGTCATCAGACCAGGACCCAGTCAGAGAACATGGATGGTATCTAAGCAGGAAGCAGCGTCAGCGACTGCTGGATGAACATGGAGTTCAAGGCTGGACTGTTGTTCAGTTCCTGGGTGATTCTGTCCTTATACCTGCAGGAGCCATGCACCAAGTAATTACACACACACACACAGTAATTAACTCAGCATTTAATCTACTCAAGTTTAATTGTGACTGAAGGTTCGCAACTGCTAGTTCCTGCTGCAAACAGCTGCAGGGTGAATCAGTACAACTTTCTAATATATGACTTGAAATAAAACCCACATCGACTGAAATGAAATGTTTTAGATGAGAATTTGTTTTAACTTCAGTACTTTGCGTCGGTCCAGGTTCCACTCAGACCACCTGTTAACTCGTCAGTCCAGTTAGAACTGGTTTCTGAGGTCATTTAAAGAAGAAAGATATTAAGACTTCAGAACTTTTTCAACCTGGTCACATGACCTGAACATTAATTGCCTCCTAAAAATGGCTTCAGAAAGAGGATATTCCTTTACTGATCCTCCCAGGAAATTCACGTGTCACAACAGATCAATAGCAATAAAGAGTGACGAGAGAATGCAAAAGTTAGTGTTTGAAACAGGTTGGATGGAAACCCAAACGATATTATTCATCTGTTTCTTCATTCCTTGGTACAAAATACTCGCGTCTGTTCTGTTGTAGTTCATTCTACACATGTTTTCAGCTCAACAGTTTGCTCCTGCAGCACATCCTCTCACTGCTATGTTTCAGTTGGGTTTGATCACATGCTTTGAGCAAGCACTCTGACCAACTATCTGTCATCATTATTGGTAAATGGTGTGTACTTGTATAGATGCATTTATTAAATCATACACCTCCCAAAGTTCTTCACACTAAAGTTTGTCATTTATGCCTACACTCACACATTTGGTGATAAACTACACACATGTTGTAGCCATAGCTGTCCTGGAACACACACTGACAGAGGCGAGGCTGCCAGACACCACCGGACCCTCTGACCTCAACCAAACAGCCACCGGACCCTCTGACCTCAACCAAACAGCCACCGGACCCTCTGACCACCACCAAACAGCCACCGGACCCTCTGACCTCAACCAAACAGCCACCGGACCCTCTGACCACCACCAAACAGCCACCGGACCCTCTGACCTCAACCAAACAGCCACCGGACCCTCTGACCTCAACCAAACAGCCACCGGACCCTCTGACCTCAACCAAACAGCCACCGGACCCTCTGACCTCAACCAAACAGCCACCGGACCCTCTGACCTCAACCAAACAGCCACCGGACCCTCTGAACTCCACCAAACAAGCACCGGACCCTCTGAACTCCACCAAACAAGCACCGGACCCTCTGAACTCCACCAAACAGGCACCGGACCCTCTGACCTAAACCAAACAAGCACCGGACCCTCTGACCTAAACCAAACAAGCACCTGACCCTCTAACCCTCAACAAACAGGCACCGGACCCTACGACCACCACCAAACAAGCACCGGACCCTCTGACCACCACCAAACAAGCACCGGACCCTCTGACCACCACCAAACAAGCACCTGACCCTCTAACCCTCAACAAACAGGCACCGGACCCTACGACCACCACCAAACAAGCACCGGATCCTCTGAACTCCACCAAACAGCCACGGGACCCTCTGAACTCCACCAAACAAGCACCGGACCCTCTGAACTCCACCAAACAGGCACTGGACCCTCTGACCACCACTAAAGGAGCAGCATGGGTGAAGTGTCTTGGCCAAGGACACGAAAAGGCCAAGCGATCTTTGTCTGGGCAGAGCAGGGATTCAAACCGGTGACCCTCGGTTACCAGATGACCCGCTCTACCGCCTGAACTATGGCCACCACCCATTAAGGCTAAATGAGGTGAAATACGCTTCTGGAAAACTATCAGAAAGTTAAAACGTGTTAATGGTAGTTTGCTAACAGGAGGGAGGGAGTTTGGGTTGGGTGTGGGCCAGGGGTCACCAGTTGATAGTCACTGTTGTTGTGAGGTTGTATGATTATTTTTTCTCTTTATTAGGTCCAGAATCTTCACAGCTGTGTTCAAGTCATCAATGACTTTGTGTCTCCGGAGCATGTGGCCCGGTCCTTCCACCTGACCCAAGAGCTGCGGTCCAATCAGGAGGAGGTCAACTATGAGGATAAACTCCAGGTAATGGACAACAATTCATACGTGTTCTTGTCCTAACAGGCTGCACAAGGGCAGCTAGAGTTTCTCTGATATTTTAGGATGTTTTTGCGTTGTGTGTTTGTGAGTTGTTGGACTGACAGCTGCTGTCTCAGTTGGTGGTATATTCAGATCACTGCAGTGCTCTTCTGAGTGCTTCCAGGTGGTATTGGTTCCTCTTCAGATGCAGTTATTATTTATCATCAAACTAAACAAAAACCTCTATGAACAGATCAAGAACAAGGACCGTGACGTCGCCTGGTATGGCGCAGCAGGGGCCCCACCCTGGAGCCAATCAGTAAAGGCTTGGGTTCGTCAGCGAGCTGACAGAGCCAGTTTCTGTTCATACTACCCCGACCCTGTTGCAAAGAAATTCTCCGCCAGGACAGCAGGAGGCGCGTTCCTAGGCAGGTGTCCCTACCCTTGTAGTGACGTGTCTGCTCTGCTACTTTTTACTTTTTGCACAACGAAGGAAGAGGCGTCGGTGGAGTGTCCGTCCACTGAAAAGGGCAAGACCATGTACGGGCGAATATGTCACTCTTGTTCACATCGATGATGAAATGCATTTCAGATACTTTCGCATGACTGTCACCCAAAAACACCGTTTACAATTTTAAAGGGAAGTTACGTCGTGCCGGAAATGATGTTGGGTTGTATGGTTGACCAATCACAGATGTGCGTCATCCGACGTGGCCGTTGGAAAGTTAGAAAATAGAGCGTGACTCCAACCGACCAGCCGAGGCAGTTGGAGATGTCATACGGCGTCGTATCATGGCGGTGCGTGTCTCCGACACGTCGGAGCTGCGTTAGTATGAATCCAGCTTAAGTCAGACCTGTTCCCAGTGCATGTTGGTCTCCGCCAGGGCTTCCATTTGTCACCGGTTCTGTTCAGTACTTTTATGGACAGAATTTCTAGGTGCAGCCAGGGGCCGGAAGGGGTCCAGTTTGGGGAATTTCTGCTGTTTGCAGAGGATGTTGTTCTTCTGGCCCCATCGAACCAGGACCTTCAATGTGCGCTGGAACAGTATTTCAAGGTCTCGTTCACAAGTGAGGGACGGGTGGAGTGTGAGATTGACAGACAGATCAGTGCAGCCTCTGCAGTGACGCGGTCGCTGTATCTGACTGTTGTGGTGAAGAAGGAGCTGAGTTGGAAGGCAAAGTCCTCAATTTACAGCTCAATCTACATTCCAACCCTCATCTATGGTCATGAGATTTGGGTCATGAATGAAAGGATGAGATCGTGGATACAAGCGGTCGAAATGAGTTTCCTCCGCAGGGTGGCTGGGTGCTCCCTTAGAGATAGGGTGAGGAGTTCGTCACCCGTGAGGAGCTCGGAGAAGAGCTCCTGCTCCTTCACGTTAAGAGGAACCAGTTGAGATGGCTTTGACATCTGTTCCGGATGCCTCCTGGACGCCTTCCTGGGGAGGTGTTCCGGACACGTCCCACTGGGAGGAGGCCTCGAGGAAGACCTAGGACACGCTGGTGGGACTATGCCTTTCAGCTGCCTTGGGTTCCCCCCAGTTGAGCTGGAGCGGGTGTGTTGGATAGGGAGGTCTGGGTATCTCTGCTCAGAATGCTGCCTGCATGACCCGGGCCCGGATAAAGCAGAAGAAGATGGATGGACTAAACAAAGACTGCCAATAAACTGGTTCCTGCCACTTTTGGAGTCCAAGCAAGCTGCAGTTTAGAGAAGACTCTTGTGATGCTTAATGTGACTCTCTTGTAGTTTTAAGATGTGAATCTTGTTTAAACTGTTGTTCTCCTCTTCAGGTGAAGAATATCCTGTACCACTGTGTGAAGGAGGCCGTGAGCTCCCTGAAGAGGAGGAGCTCCGACAAAGACGCCAAGGAGGATAATTCATGACACCCATTTGATCTCAGCTGTGTCATCCAGAGGGAACTTTGTTGTTTGCTTCAAGCCTCCTCGTGTGCAAATGATGGTCTGGTCAATGCTGGTCACATGACCCAGGAGGCATCACCGTGTGAGCTGCACGTCACACATTTAAGTGGCCAATTAGAGGCACAACCAGCTTCATCATCACCCCAAACCTTCAGTGCCAAGAGGAGATGCAGGAACTCTGGAAGCAGAGCGGCGTGACGGTGGCCTGCTCACCGCAGCCTGATTGTAGGCAGCATTACTGCTGCAGGAACAACGGAGCTCCTTTGTGTGAGTTTACATTGTTTGCGGTTTGTTTGGAGACTCAGATTGAGCAACTGTACGCAGCAGTGATGGTGGAGGTAGTGTGAGCCTCTGAGGCCCTGCTGCTCGGTCTCATGTGGAGTGGAAAGACCAGCAGGCTTTCATCTCAGTCTGGGGTAGCAGGCTACAACATGAAGAATCTGCTAATCGCAACAGCATCACCAGCAGCAGCAGCATCAGGGTCAAAACTGACTTCTCTGATGTTTTTATACACCAACAACAAAGAAAGAGATGAAACAGAAATCTCAGATGGTTCAGTTGTTGTTTCCTCTGTAGTATAACTCGTCCTCTTTGTTTGCACTTGTTACTGTCTTTACTGGCTTCTTCTCTTTTATTTAAACTCCTCAGTGGAGAAGCGTTTAAAAGGCGTTCATGTAAACGTGTTACAAAGTGAATTTCTTTCTTCTGTGTGGTTTTCTGTTGTAATATCTTTACTGTGATGGAGGACACACACACACGCACACACACACACACACACTCACCAGCAAATGCCTGTAACACTGAGACGTGATTCTCTACAGTCCTCATGCCATAAATCCACTTTCTGAGACGAGCTGCCAAACTGTTTCTGTAAAAAACTAAACAGTGTTTTATGAAAAAAACTGAATTGCTGTAAAATTTTGACATTTACAAAAAGATGTAATTTATTTATTAAAACAATTGTCTTGCTTTTGATAAGATTTACTATTGTGAACTTTTGAAGTTAAAGATAAAAATAAGAAGTTAACTATAAAAATGTAAATATATACATATATACATTACTGAAGTATTTTTTTAAAACATGGCTTGCCTCAATTTCAAGTTTTACAGTGCAAGTGTTACATGCTTTGTACATGGAAGCTCAAAGGGTTTTACATTTTCCATTAAAATGGAATTTATCAAACTGTTTCTGTGTGTTCAGTTCACGTTCCAGGAGGAACCAGGAGGGTTCAGAGGAACGTTCTATACAGCTTTGTTTTGATTCCACTTAGATCCAACAGGTTCCACCACGTGTTCTATCCGGGTTCTGTACATACAGGGAAACAGGTCCATTTTGATACATCAGAACATGTTAGTAAAAAGTATTTTATTAATGAAACCAGCAGATGGAACTGCGATTGGGTCACGTCATGTTGATACAGTCACCAGAGTCAGAACTCGGACCTCAACTGGAAGAGACCCCAACATGCAGTAGTCATGTAGTCAGAACCAGATCCAACCAGATTTAAAAAGTTCTGACTGAACAAAGTCAACAATCACAAAAACATAGACGTGAAATATATTCAGTCAGTTCCAATCGGATCAACAGAACCAACTGGAGACAGGAAGAAACCTCCAGCAGAACCAGGATGAAACCTCAGTTACATCCAGACGCAGAACCTCTACAGCCAGGGACTCAGTTCCATGATCTGGACCAACAGTCAGGACTACATGGGACCTCCGGTTGGTCCTCTGGTTGGACCTCAAAGTCTCATTTTCTGGAAACAGGTTTTCATCATTCTCTACTTCATGTACTTGTACTAACATGCAGTCCTCTGCAGTATTAGAAGTACATAAAAAGTAAATCTCTGGTCCTTCTGTGGTGTTCTGACTCATCTGACCTGCGTTCCTACGCAGGTGATTTTTATGTGGCGGTGGTAGAAATCTTGAACCTGACCGTCGACCTGGACATGAACACTATGAAGCTGCATCAAGGAACTCGTAGGAAATGACTTGCAGCCGTTCATACGGGTCATTGTGAATGAGGCTTTACCGAATGGGACCACTAGTCCCCTCCGTCCCGCCTCCGGGTTAGTTTCCCTCCTTTAAGTGGACTTTTTGTCTCTTAAAAACGTTTCACCTCTCGTCTCGCCTGAAAGACGTCTTCAATTCTAAAGGTTCAGGACTGCAGATGTCTTTTAGTGTGCGTGTGTGTTCTGCACATGTGCTTGTTTCACACTTTATGTTTTAGGTGAAAATATTCAATATTTAAATAAAATTATTGGGTGAGTTGTTGAAATAAATCTGGATGATATTTTAATAAGAATCTCTAGAATCCAAACAGACGGGAAAACAGAAAAGCATAAATCATTTGTAGTTTGTCACAATAACGTTCATGTTTATAGCCTTCAGTAACGGACTCGTTTCCATGTCGATGCTCCGGCTCCAATTATCCTTCTTCGTGGAGCCTAAACAGGTTTCTGAGACGAACGTTTTTATTCACATTTATTTACAGTGGGGCAAAAAAGTATTTAGTCAGCCACCAATTGTGTAAGTTCTCCCACTTAAAAAGATCAGAGAGGCCTGTAATTTTCATCATAGGTATACCTCAACTATGAGAGACAAAATGAGGAAAAAAAATCCAGAAAATCACATTGTCTGATTTTTAAAGAATTTATTTGCAAATTATGGTGGAAAATAAGTATTTGGTCAATAACAAAAGTTAATCTCAATACTTTGTTATATAGCCTTTGTTGGCAATGACAGAGGTCAAACGTTTTCTGTAAGTCTTCACAAGGTTTTCACACACTGTTGCTGGTATTTTGGCCCATTCCTCCATGCAGATCTCCTCTAGAGCAGTGATGTTTTGGGGCTGACGCTGGGCAACACGGACTTTCAACTCCCTCCAGAGATTTTCTATGGGATTGAGATCTGGAGACTGGCTAGGCCACTCCAGGACCTTGAAATGCTTCTTACGAAGCCACTCCTTCGTTGCCCGGGCGGTGTGTTTGGGATCATTGTCATGCTGAAAGACCCAGCCACGTCTCATTTTCAATGCCCTTGCTGATGGAAGGAGGTTTTCACCCAAAATCTTACGATACATGGCCCCATTCATTCTTTCCTTTACACGGATCAGTCGTCCTGGTCCCCTTGCAGAAAAACAGCCCCAAAGCATGATGTTTCCACCCCCATGCTTTACAGTAGGTATGGTGTTCTTTGGATCCAACTCAGCATTCTTTCCCCTCCAAACACGACAAGTTGAGTTTCTACCAAAAAGTTCTATTTTGGTTTCATCTGACCATATGATGTTCTCCCAATCCTCTTCTGGATCATCCAAATGCTCTCTAGCAAACCGCAGACGGGCCTGGACGTGTCCTGGCTTCAGCAGGGGGACACGTCTGGCACTGCAGGATTTGAGTCCCTGGCGGCGTAGTGTGTTACTGATGGTAGCCTTTGTTACTTTGGTCCCAGCTCTCTGCAGGTCATTCACTAGGTCCCTCCGTGTGGTTCTGGGATTTTTGCTCACCGTTCTTGTGATCATTTTGACCCCACGGGGTGAGATCTTGCGTGGAGCCCCAGATCGAGGGAGATTATCAGTGGTCTTGTATGTCTTCCATTTTCTAATAATTGCTCCCACAGTTGATTTCTTCACACCAAGCTGCTTACCTATTGCAGATTCAGTCTTCCCAGCCTGGTGAAGGTCTACAATTTTGTTTCTGGTGTCCTTTGACAGCTCTTTGGTCTTGGCCATAGTGGAGTTTGGAGCGTGACTGTTTGAGGTTGTGGACAGGTGTCTTTTATACTGATAACGAGTTCACACAGGTGCCATTAATACAGGTAACGAGTGGAGGACTGAGGAGCCTCTTAAAGAAGTTACAGGTCTGTGAAAGCCAGAAATCTTACTTGTTTGTAGGTGACCAAATACTTATTTTCCACCATAATTTGCAAATAAATTCTTTAAAAATCAGACAATGTGATTTTCTGGATTTTTTTTCCTCATTTTATCTCGCATAGTTGAGGTATACCTATGATGAAAATTACAGGCCTCTCTGATCTTTTTAAGTGGGAGAACTTACACAATTGGTGGCTGACTAAATACTTTTTTGCCCCACTGTATTTTTCAGTTTTCCGCGGTGTAGATCAACAATCTGTGTTTGACTGTGAGCCTGGAGTTAAAAAAAAGTCTGTTGTGTTTTTACTCTTGAGGTAGATTTGAATAACTTTAGAACCTGAAAAGACAAGATCATTTTATTAGGTTCTAAAGGATTTTTCCCACGACTGTGTGGTGAAAACAGAATCAATCACCGGCCAGTTTGAGGTGTTGCAGCAGCAGCTTCACACACTATCACTAAACACCCTCACAAATATCAGATAATAGATAAATGTCTTATTTCCAACTGCTTTTGTGTTACAAAGATATTTGATTCATAGATATTTTTAGTGTCTCCATGTAAAAGCATGTTTGTAAGACTTAAGCTTTTCAAATGCTTTAAGTGTTTCATTAAATTGTTGCCTTCATTGTTTTCTCCTTCGTATTCACTGGCAGTTCAACCATTAAATCAACTTCTGGTACAGAAACAAAAACATAATGAGCGGCAGGTTAATCTGTCTAAAATTCTGTATTCTGGGATTTCTGAAAGTTAAAATTACGTTGTAATCAGCACAAACAAAATCCTGTCATTTGCTCTGATGTGTCCTTTCATGTGCACACATACATGCTGAGATGGGAGCTCCTTGTTCATGTATAGAAGTCGATCTGGGGTCGTTCAGAGGACAGAAATACACAGGCAGTCTCTAGTCTGCCCTCCACTTAAACTCTTACACCAAACACACACACACTCTCCTCTCTTTTGCCTCTGCCCTCAACTTAAACCTTCACCCCAGTCTTACCTCACCCCCTCCACATAGCATTACCCCCCACCCCCCAGCATCTAACGCCCACTGTCCTCACACCACTGTTGCTTCATCAACTGCCACACAAACAAATGAACCAACTCAGACTGATACTTCATGTTAAACAGCATATAACTCAGAGAATAACAATCAGTTTCATTGACTTCTTTTCTGAACTTAATTCCTAACTCTTCTTCACACTTATCATTTATAATGATGGTGTAGTAAACTCAAAAATTAGACTTCCAGAGTTTTGCTCCAAGTACAACATTACAAAATAAAGTAGTCCAATAATAGCTAGATTACTGTTTTTCCATAAAAAAACGAGCTTCTATCAATTCATCATAGAGTAATTACAGGATATACCACAACACCAAGGAACCATTTATCAATATTTGCTTGTTGGAAATGGAACAATGAATGTTGTCTACCAAAACATCCTGAAGGAGAATGTATGACCGTTTGTTTGTGACCTCAAGACAAAACAAGCTTGGGTTCTGCAGCAAAACAAAACACACCAGCAGGTCCTAAATACTCCATGAGGTTCAAAAAACACCCACAGGTTCAAAACACAACAACAGTAAGTCTTAAACACAACAGCAAGTCTTAAACACAACAGCAAGTCTGAAACACAGCTGCAGGTTCAAAACACACCAACAGGTTCAGAACACACCCACAGGTTCAAAACACACCGTCAGGTTCAAAACACACCAACAGGTTCAGAACACACCCACAGGTTCAAAACACACCGTCAGGTTCAAAACACACCAACAGGTTCAAAACATATCCACAGGTTCAAAACACAACAGCAGTTTCAAAATGCACCCACAGGTTCAAAACACACTGTCAGGTTCAAAACAACAGCAGGTTCAAAATGCACCCACAGGTTCAAAACACACCAACAGGTTCAAAACACATCAACGGGTTCAAAACATATCATCAGGTTCAAAACACAACAGCAGGTTCAAAATACACCCGCAGGTTCAAAACACACCATCAGGTTCAAAACACACCAGCAGATTCAAAATACACCAGCTGGTCCACTTCTGAATTACTTAAGAAAAACTTTGGAGTGGCCTAGTTAAAGTCCTGACGTGGATCTGACTGAGATGCTGTAGCATCATGACCTTGAACAGGCAGCTCATACTCTAAAACCCTCCAATGTAGCTGAATTACAACAATTCTGCAGAGATGAGTGGGTCAAAAGTTCCTCCACAGTTGAAAAAGACTCAGTGCCAGTTATCACAAATGCTTAGTTGTAAATGTGTTTTTATGTGTCAGAAAAAAAAAATTTTTTCACCAGCTAAAAAGCTGTTTAATCAACACCAGCAGCTTGGAAAGTAGTTCAGCAGATAAAACATCAGACAAAAATCATCAGCAGCAGCTCGGCTCCGGTAACGGTGTTAGCTCTTCATCAGCAGCAGCTCGGCTCCGGTAACGGTGTTAGCTCTTCATCAGCAGCAGCTCGGCTCCGGTAACGGTGTTAGCTCTTCATCAGCAGCAGCTCGGCTCCAGTAACGGTGTTAGCTCTTCATCAGCAGCAGCTCGGCTCCGGTAACGGTGTTAGCTCTTCATTAGCAATAGCTTGGCTCTGGTCGTTTTTTTTCCAACTGTAACAGGGACATTACTATCATAAATAAATTCAACCCATGCTGCTCTTCTGTCCTCTTCGACTGGGACCCAAAGAAGTGTTTGGGTTCTTCTGAGCAGCAAACAGCAGAGCATTTTGTGTGGTGAGTTTCATTATCTGAACCAGTGGTTTAGAATTGGCAACAAAACTGCACGTGTCTGAGAAAGTTACTGCTGTATCTGGTTGATGGAAGGGAGCTGTATCCCGGCTTATGACGTAGGAAGCGGGACAGTTTTGAACAGCTCACTTATTAGACTGGAGGCAGGACGAATCCAGAAACACCTATCTCACTCAAAACAGTACAAATGGTTTTTTCCAACTTTGTATGTGTGTATATGCACCACAGACACACAATAACACCCCAAATCCCAGAAAAAGTTGATTTTTCATAATATGTCCCCTTTAAAGGTTACGTATCCAGCATCCCATGTTTTTACTAACTTTGTAAACTGAAGCAAATAAAGTGAAATATAAAGAGTGTCTTTGTAAAGCTGCCAATGAGGCAGCGGCTTTGTGGGTCCTTCCCCTGAATCAGGTGCCTTTTATGCTGAAATGATTAAACTGGACTGAAAGTGATCAAAGCAGCAGGCAAAGTTAAAATAAAAATTTTGAAAACTCTTCAGAATGTTTATTGTATACAGAGAGCTGAGAGCTCTTGCTCAAGGGCACTTCAGAGCTACAAAATATAGCTTCTCTGAAGCCACATACAAAAAAATGAGATGGTTGAAGACTTTTGCAAAATAATTTATCAGTTTGGTTTAATCTTTACTAGCACACAATGTTGTCCAGAAAACAGTTTTATTAAGTAAAATGTTTATTGGATAAAACTTAAATAACCAAAAAAGATACAAAAGTTTTACTATCACAACATGTACAAAATGAGAGGATTAAAGTTCTTATGTAACTAAACAAGAACCTTTTTTAGTTAAAGAAAAAAGTATTATATATAAATTGCTAAATATTTTAATATATACAGTTTATACAAACATAATAGAGTGGAGACAAGAACAACTAGGATGGATTAATCAGAAATGTCGAGTACCTGATTGAAGACACTGAGCTGAAAAAACCCCATAAATGTCACTAAACAATCCTGTAAAAACATCCCGTTATAAAGTTTTATTTTTCCTTGTAGGTGGTGAATTTTGTTGGCAAATTGTCCACAGGATAGAGAGTGGGGCCTGTCTTCATTGTTGGTGGTCCATTTAGAAGTATCCAGTGACACTTTGTAACTACTTCAACCAAGAAGATCTTCAGCAGAACTTTGGCAAATTCCTTCCCCACACACATTCTGGAGCCACCACCAAAAGGAATGTACTGGAACCTGGAGGAGTCTGCAGAGGATTCGCTCATGAAGCGCTCGGGTTGGAAGTCTTCCTTGTTTGGGAACATTTCTGCCACTTCATGTGTGTCACAGATACTGTAGATGACGTTCCACCCTTTGGGAATCTGGTAACCCTGAAATGTTAAAGGAACATCATCAAACAGCAGGTTTTATTTGTCTTTTTCATTTTCACATCAAATCTGTCAAGTTCCTCTGTGCTTACGTTGAGTTGAAAAGTTCTGAGTGCTACTCGGAAGCCTCCAGGGACCGGAGGGTTGATCCTTAATGTTTCCTTTATCACACAGCCTGCATATTTCAGCTGCTCCAAAGACTCAATGTTTAGACTGTGAAGGTCCATTCCCTGTTCCTCCTGAACACAAACACACCAACATCATCATTAGACAGAGTCTAGATTCTTACTGTGTCTTCAGTCTGTGGGAGTTTATCAGCAAACGTTTACACGTCTCAGTAAATTTGTGATACAAGTTGAACATTTAATATAAAATCTATAAAAAAGTAAATCATTAAATCACAGGATGTGCCGGTTCAGACCCGTAAACTTTGTGATGCATGACGTCTGTCTGAAATACAGAACTCTAAACAGGACGGGGATTCTTCAGTCCGTTCCCATCGTTGTGTATGTGGTTCTGTTTGTGTGTCCTGCTTCTAAAAGTCGCAGTACATCATTGTTAGCGCAGCTGTTCCCGACCTGAACAGCACCAGAACAACTGCTTCTCACATTAAATCTAACAATTTATTATATGTAAAACTGTTTTCTGTCTCGTCTTCCAGACCCCTTAAAGTTCACTGTAGTGTACAACAGCTCTCCTTTAGGGCTTCGAACCAGCAACTGTGGTGGTACATATGAAAGGACGTTCTCTGTCTCGATTGTCTTTCTGATAAAGCGGGATTGATTATTTTAACAGGTATTAAATACATTTACTCATCAGTCACTTCATCTAGATTAATGTGTGAAAGTCAAACTCCAGCTTAAAGTTCTGTAAAATGTGAAAAACCCAAACAGCTTTTTAATTAAACAAATAGAAAAAAACTCATTAGCTGCAACAACAAAACAAAAAGAAATGATGTCCACAGTTTAATGACCTTGTCCATCAAGTCCCGTCTTAGTTTGTCCACCACCTGCGGGTTTAATCCCAGAAACATGACCAGCGACGTGGCTGTACTAGCCGTCGTGTCATGGCCTCCAAACAGCAGCTCTGTAGCGGACTCCTTGATGGCCTGGACAAAAGGAAGGTGCACATGTAGGAGGATTTAAGTCCTGCAGCTTTTGCTTGTGGATCTTTAGCTAGCAGGTGTGACGTGTTTACCTGCATGTTGAAGGGCTCGTTGCTCTTCTTGCTGCTGTCTATAAGCTGCTGCAGAGCATCTCTGTGTTTGGGCTCCTTGTCTGACTCCTGCACCTTCTTCTTGATGTTCTCCTCTATTTTAGAGTGAATGAAGTCTCTGGCCCGCAGACCCTGCAGGACAGGACGGTCAACAGGAACGGGATGGGAGAGGGGGATTGAGATTAGATGAAGAAACAGCAAATAAACTTCTGCAGCAGGACAAGTTCAGTTTGAGTTTTTGCTTCAGCTACAGAAGGAGCTCCATCAACCTGAACCTGTAATATTCTTACTCTGTACAATCCACTGAAAGGCACATCGATGGGCAGAGAAAACAGATTCTTGATCATCTCTTCAAAAGCTTCCACCAGCTGCTGTTCATTGGTCTTGATTTGTTCGGGCTCAAAACCCAATAAAATCCTCATGGCAATGCGGAACATCAGTCGCTTCATTTCTGGGTACACCAGGACACACGAGTCCCTCGTCATCCAGTCTTTAACTGCTGCCTGTACTTCCTCTTGGATCTCTGGGATGTAGAGCTCTAATGCGTCTCTGGAGAAAGCCTTCATGATGGCCTGCAGAAGCGCAGTGAGACCAACGGGTCAGCAAGTCACAAAGTTAAAATCTGATTAACATTTCATTTCTTTCAATCCTGAGTTAGAAAACAAACATCTCAGCCGGGGAATTGATCTAGAAAATTCATCTGATCACGTGATTCACGTGCTTCTGACCTTCAGTCATGTAACACAAAGTAAAACATCTGTAGACACAGATGTTCATCAAAGTTCAAGCCAGGAAAACAAAATGAAGTGTTTCTATTTTTAGACCAGGATTTTCTTTTAATAAGTTAAAGTGGAAGGTGAGGACGATCAGCTGATGGTTTAAAACCCAGTAACATGAAACTCAGTCCAGACCTGATGTTTGGAGCGCTGCAGGTCTCAGACAGCACAACTCACCCTTTTCTTGGTCTTGTGCTGAGGTCCGTGCAGACTGGACAGCGTGTCCGAGCCCAGGATAGTCCGAACAGAAGCGGGCCACTGCACGGACACGAGCCGGTGCTCCCCCAGCAGAATCTGCCTAACCATGTCCGCTCCGGTCACGCGCACCGTGGGGTTCCCGAAGAGGTGCGTGCGGTAGATGAAGCCGTACTTCTGCCGCTTGACCTGCAGAAACTTCCTCCTCTGAAATCACACGCACGCGCACACACAGAATGAAGAGCGTCAATGCGCGTGAGAAGTAGAAACGCAGTTTAATAAAACCCATGATTAAATCTGCGTCTCATTGATTCGGATTAAAATGATTCACGCATTGAAACCCACGTGTAAACAGTGATCAGCTGTTGTGTTCCCACCTGTAGGATCAGCTGCAGCGTCTCTCCGATGAAAGGTAAGCCCATGGATCCAGGAGGCAGCGGGTTCGGACAGTTCGGGTCTCTGCCCCGGACCCAGTAAACCTCCCACAGCTTCACCGCTACCAGGAACAGCAGGACGTGCAGCACCACGGTGCACAGGAAGGTAGCCAGCAGCGCGCTCAGGGCCATGACGTGGAGGTTCCAGGTGCGTATCTGACTGCAGGTAAATCAGCTCAGGTGATGCTCTGCGGAAACTGACGCTGCGCGCGCTTCAGCCTGCGCTTTTATGAGACTGCGGCAGCCTCCCTCACCTTCTCCTCCCTCAGATGGGTCAGTTCACGGAAAGTTCATCTGAGATTGTGGGTGTCACTTGGCCCCGCCTCCGGCCCGTATTGGTTGATTTCTGTCATCATTCGTTCATGTTGCGCGCGGACAATCCGCAATCTGCTGCGGAATTTACTGAGGAAGGTGAGGAGGATCCCCCCCACCCCCGACACACACACAAGGTTATCCCCAGGCTACAACATGACACACAAAGTAAACACCTGGCAGGTAAAAACAGCTGATCAGCACATTATCAATCTACAGCCAGGTCTGTGTTTATTACAGCCTACTGTGTGTGTGTGTGGGGGGGGGGGGGGGGGCTTGTGTGTGTGTGTGTGTGTGTGTGTGAGCGAGAGAGAGCGAGAGAGAGAACGGGGACCAGACATCCTATAGTGTCTTTTCTTTGTCTGCAGAGAGGGACATGTTGGACTGTCATTCTTCATCTGCATTGACCCAGTTCCAATGTTGATCCTGGTTTAGTTTCTCTTGTATTAGTTCAGTTTTTAGGAAGGATGTGGTGGTTTCTTATAGGTTTACTACAAGTTACATCAGGGCTGCTTCTTTTACTCTTTGCTGCTGGTCGTTGTGGAATTACAGCTGCTTGTGTTGAAGACTTGGTAACCTGCAGGTTGACATGTGATTCACTATGGAACCAGGAAGTCTGGACGTGTAAACAATGATTCTGTCCTGGAACAGAATCTAGAGACCACCCAGCTGACTGAGATCCAGATCTGTTACAATGTAACTTTACTTTCATCATCAGAGGGACATTAAACTGTTGTTTTAGTATTTACCTGGAACATTCTGATATATTGGACCTTTAACTCTGTTTCTCTTTCCATAGGAATGACGACTGATCCAAATAATCTGTTTGTCTGAGTCTCTTTCTGATACACTGCTGGTTAAAAGTTTTACAACACCTGATGCAATTTAATGTTTACACTTTAAAATGGAGAAGAGTACAAATATGCAACTGGAGTTAATAAATGAACATATAATCAATTTATAGATCAACATTTTATTCTAAACTTGTGTCTCTTTTGGAAGCTGTAACAGTTGAACACACTCGTGGGTTTTATTCTACAATAGAATCAAATGTTCTTCACAAATTTCTTCCCATTAATGTTGCACAAGTTTCAGTTAACTGTCAGGAACTTGTAAGTTTCTTTAGTTTCATTCTTCAGTCCACCTGATCCCGAACCAGCTGGATGAGGTTTAAGTCTGGAGACTCTGCTGGTCCAGTCATGTTTACAAGATCACCATCTGGTTCTTGTTTCCCGATGTAGTTCTGGTTCAGCTTGGATTTGTGTTCTGGGTCATTATCTTGCTGGAGGATGAACATCTGACCTTGAAGGTACTGCATGATGCTGTTGTTTATGTTTAGAGTGTCTCTCACTCTGTACCCTGGATCCAGCCAAACAGTCCCAGACCATCACCCCTCCTCCTCCATGTTTGACAGTTGATGTCACACACTGTGGAACCTTCTTTTCATCTACTCAACAACATACAAAGATCCTGTGTGGTGAAACAATTATTTAAAATTTTAGTCCATCACTCCATAAAACCTTCCTTCAGTCTTCAGTAGTCCAGTGGTGGTATTTCATGGCACCAGACTCGTCCTGTCAGACCTGCAGCTCCAAGTCTTCTCTTCACAGTTGACACTGAGACTCTGATTCAGTTGTGGCTTTGGGTCTGCCAGACCCAGGTGTCATGAAACACCAGCAGGTGTCATGAAAAACCCGCAGGAGTCATGAAACACCCGCAGGAGTCATGAAAAACCCGCAGGTGTCATGAAACAGCCGCAGGAGTCATGAAAGTCCCGCAGGAGTCATGAAACACCCGCAGGTGTCATGAAAGACCCGCAGGAGTCATGAAAGTCCCGCAGGAGTCATTAAAGTCCCGCAGGTGTCATGAAAGACCTGCAGGAGTCATGAAAGTCCCACAGGTCTCATGAAAGACCCGCAGGAGTCATGAAACACCCGCAGGTGTCATGAAAGTCCCGCAGGTGTCATAAAACACCCGCAGGTGTCATGAAACACCCGCAGGTGTCATAGAAAACCAACAGGTGTCATGAAACAGCCGCAGGAGTCATGAAAGTCCTGCAGGAGTCATGAAAGTCCTGCAGGAGTCATGAAACACCTGCAGGCGTCATGAAAGTCCCGCAGGAGTCATGAAACACCCGCAGGTGTCATGAAAGACCCGCAGGAGTCATGAAAGTCTCGCAGGAGTCATTAAAGTCCCGCAGGTGTCATGAAACACCCGCAGGTGTCATGAAAGTCCTGCAGGAGTCATGAAACACCCACAGGTGTCATGAAAGTCCTGCAGGAGTCATGAAACACCCACAGGTGTCATGAAAGTCCCGCAGGTGTCATGAAAGTCCCGTAGGTGTCATGAAAGTCTCTCAGAAGTCATGAAACACCCGCAGGTGTCATGAAAGTCCCACAGGTGTCATGAAAAACCCGCAGGTGTCATGAAAGTCCCACAGGTCTCATGAAAGACCCGCAGGAGTCATGAAACACCCGCAGGTGTCATGAAAGTCCCGCAGGTGTCATGAAAGACCTGCAGGAGTCATGAAAGTCCCACAGGTCTCATGAAAGACCCGCAGGAGTCATGAAAGTCCCGCAGGAGTCATTAAAGTCCCGCAGGTGTCATGAAAACCCGCAGGTGTCATGAAAGTCCCGCAGGACTCATGAAAGACCCGCAGGAGTCATGAAAGTCCCACAGGTCTCATGAAAGACCCGCAGGAGTCATGAAACACCCGCAGGTGTCATGAAAGTCCCGCAGGTGTCATGAAAGACCTGCAGGAGTCATGAAAGTCCCACAGGTCTCATGAAAGACCCGCAGGAGTCATGAAACACCCGCAGGTGTCATGAAAGTCCCGCAGGTGTCATAAAACACCCGCAGGTGTCATGAAAGACCCGCAGGTGTCAT
>SSNP01000150.1:772192-882167 GCA_006937955.1 Pachypanchax playfairii | reverse complement strand
GAGTCATGAAAGTCCCGCAGGTGTCATGAAAGACCCGCAGGAGTCATGAAAGTCCCGCAGGTGTCATGAAAGTCCCGCAGGTGTCATGAAAGACCCGCAGGTGTCATGAAAGACCCGCAGGAGTCATGAAAAACCCGCAGGTGTCATGAAACACCCGCAGGTGTCATAGAAAACCAGCAGGTGTCATGAAACAGCCGCAGGAGTCATGAAAGTCCTGCAGGAGTCATGAAAGTCCTGCAGGAGTCATGAAACACCTGCAGGAGTCATGAAAGTCCCGCAGGAGTCATGAAACACCCGCAGGTGTCATGAAAGACCCGCAGTAGTCATGAAAGTCTCGCAGGAGTCATTAAAGTCCCGCAGGTGTCATGAAAGTCCTGCAGGAGTCATGAAACACCTACAGGTGTCATGAAAGTCCCGCAGGTGTCATGAAAGTCCTGCAGGAGTCATGAAACACCTGCAGGAGTCATGAAAGTCCCGCAGGAGTCATGAAACACCCGCAGGTGTCATGAAAGACCCGCAGGAGTCATGAAAGTCTCGCAGGAGTCATTAAAGTCCCGCAGGTGTCATGAAACACCCGCAGGTGTCATGAAAGTCCTGCAGGAGTCATGAAACACCCACAGGTGTCATGAAAGTCCCGCAGGTGTCATGAAAGACCTGCAGGAGTCATGAAAGTCCCACAGGTCTCATGAAAGACCCGCAGGAGTCATGAAACACCCGCAGGAGTCATGAAAAACCCGCAGGTGTCATGAAAAACCCGCAGGTGTCATGAAACACCCGCAGGTGTCATAGAAAACCAGCAGGTGTCATGAAACAGCCGCAGGAGTCATGAAAGTCCTGCAGGAGTCATGAAAGTCCTGCAGGAGTCATGAAACACCTGCAGGAGTCATAAAAGTCCCGCAGGAGTCATGAAACACCCGCAGGTGTCATGAAAGTCCTGCAGGAGTCATGAAACACCTACAGGTGTCATGAAAGTCCCGCAGGTGTCATGAAAGTCTCTCAGAAGTCATGAAACACCCGCAGGTGTCATGAAAGTCCCGCAGGTGTCATGAAAGTCTCTCAGAAGTCATGAAACACCCGCAGGTGTCATGAAAGTCCCACAGGTGTCATGAAAGTCTCTCAGAAGTCATGAAACACCCGCAGGTGTCATGAAAGTCCCACAGGTGTCATGAAAGTCTCTCAGAAGTCATGAAACACCCGCAGGTGTCATGAAAGTCCCGCAGGTGTCATGAAAGTCCCTCAGGAGTCATGAAACACCCGGTCCATCTGGATGTTTCAGAGGTTGTGAAAATTTGCGTTCACCTCGTACATCACACATTCATTCATTTCATTCAAATGTTGCCAAAGTTCCTCTAAATGATGTGATTAGGACTATCAAACATGTCTATGTGGACAGTAACGTACCTGGACCTGAGCTGTGCTCCCAGGTCTCACCAGATCCTGCAGCCCATTGTTCAAAGCACACAGTGTGAACCAGAGCGATAAATTGGTCTTCATTTCCTAAATATTGATGATCTTCATGTATGTAGATGACTGTTTATAACGAGACAGGAGAGGTCAGAGCTCCCAAAACCCCTGAAACAAACACAATGCTCTGTTCGTGTGTGTGTGTGTGTGTGTGTGGGTTTGTATTTCTGACCTCCTGGGGACCCGTTTCCTGACTTTTACTATCTTTCTGGGGTCCGAGGGTTCTTGTGGGGACCGAAGCCTAGTCCCCATGGGGGGGACTCCCCTTTTTAGGGTTAGGGGTTAGGTTTATAGGTATGGTGTGAATAGAGTTTTAGTTAGTCTTAGGGTTAGTTATAGATCAGTAATGGTTAAGGTTAGGAAAAGGGTTTGGGTTAGGTATAAATCTAGTTACTAAAATCAATGGAAGTAAATGGACGGTCCCCATAAGGATAACAAAACACACTTTTGTGTGTGTGTGTGTGTGTAAGGCGGCTGCTGTCCAATGATAATGGAGCTCTGCAATTGTCTTTCGCTTCATTAATTCTGTGGCGACAGAGATCCTCGTGTTCAAACGACGACCCAGGGCAAAGTTCACTGACCAGTTCCCAGTTAGAGTACGTGTGTGTGTGTGCGTACGTGTGTGTATCAGAGAGTGTGTGTGATGCAGCGAGGCTCTGAGGGTGATACAGAATAACAAGTGATGCTTGTGTGTTTGTGTGAGAGCGTGTGACAGAAAACAAAAGCAGAACTTTGTGTTGACACTGTGGTCAGCTCACTAAAATTAGAAACAACAAACTGAACCTTCCTGAACTGGGTCGGGTCCAACGTGTTTCTAAAGGGAACCATTTCCATGAAAAAAAATTGCAAGAGTTTGTTTGGAAGTAAATTCTTGAGTATCTGTGAGAACTCAGAACTTTGAGCATTTAGAAATCATTTATGTCTCAATGTCTCACAAACGATGTTAGAACTCGTGACATGAACTGGGTTTTATCTTTAAACATCAGGTCATTAGAACCAGACCTGAAGAACCACATCATGACATCCTGTTAGACATCAACCTCTGATCTGTGCTGAAGACAACCCTCTCTGGACTCAGGGAGACAGACAGATCCAGGTTTGGTTTTCTGCTCACATGGACATTTAAATGGACGTTGGATCGTATCGCCGATCTCGAAGGTGAAACACCACTGACACTCCAGCTGGCTGAGAGCCGCCTCACCTGTCCATCACCCGGACTGAGAGGACACCGTTCCTCACCTTGATCAGAACTCCATCTGGGTGAAACCTGTCCAGCAGCATCAGGTTCCCGTCTCTTTCAGCTCAGTCATGAAATCTTCTTGCAGTTCCCACTCAGAGCAGAGAACCCACAGAAAACAGTCTCTGCTGAGTTTCTTCATAAATTTATTAGTTTTTATTAGATAATAAACAGACAGCTGACTGGCACAGGCCCGTTGAACCGCCTGACACTGATGAAACCAGCAGAGGAAGTGTGTGCGTGGGGGGACGGGGACGGGGACGGAGGGAGGCTGTTTATACAGTTAAATACAGTTAAACCATGCAGATCAGCTCCTTACATCAGTCTCCACTGAGTTCAACAGTTCAGTCTCTTATTAGATGGTAAGCGTCTGTTAGCAGCACGCTGAAGTCTTTTCTTTACAAAATATGCAGTTTATACAGCAACATTTACAAAGAGTTTCAAAACAGAAAACAATTAACCATAAATATAAAACTTCAGCACAAACACGTTTGTTTAAAGAAAAAAATGTCAGAAAAGCCCCAAACAGAAACAATCTCAAATCAAACATATTTATTGAAAAACAATTCAAGTTTAAAGTGATAATCTGCATGTGAGGCTGTAAGTGAACCGATTCATTATTGCTTTGCTTTGCGGGTTTTAAAAGATACGACGGACCCTGAGAAAAAAGAAAATCAGATTAAAATTTCTGGTTTGATGAAAATTTATAGAATCACAGACATTAAAGATCTCGTCAAAACTCAACGAGTGTTTCAGGAAAATGACTGAAGAATTCACTGAGCGAGCGAGCGAGCAAGAGAGAAAGTAACAATGTTACCTGTTACATGAAAATACCTGAACACTCGGAAAAACAGGAAGTGACCTGTGAGGGACTGACTTGAGGGGGAGGGACCTGTGTTGGATGGACCTGAAGGTTATGACTTGTGGGGACATGACCTGTGAGGGACCGACTTGTGAGATCAGCTCCTTAGACCTGTCAGATCCAAGATCCCGTGTCCTTCCAGGTCTAATCCTTTTGTTTACGGACCCTCCCAGTCCTGATGTTCAGTCTGTCATGTGACTCCAGGTGTGTTGGCAGATCAAAGAAACATGGACTGACTCTAAATGATGACGAGACATGGCTGAGCTCTCAGTCACATGACACCTGGCTCCAGATAAGGTATGTTTGTATGAACTGACAGGTGTGTGTGTGTACGCAGACTGCTCAGCTGGTCTGATTCATGTCTGGCTGCAGGATTCGCTGGAGTGGATCAAACCTGTAAAACAAAATATTCTAATAAAAACCTGGTTCTGTTCCTCGACTTGCTTGTCCAGGTTCAGTCACCGTGCGAGTTGCAGACGCGACCTGCTCGTCTAAGTTCGGTCACCGTGCAGCTGGTGCAGCAAACAAACCATCAGTGGAATGTAACATGAGCCTTTTATCATGCTGCTATTCATATATTTAATCCTAATCCCACCAGTCACCTCAGCATCATGTTGTCCCAACAAACACAACAAGTCCCAACCAGGTCAGTGATTATTTACACAAGATCCTAAAGAAACAAAAAACAGGTAGAACCAGGTATAAACAACTTCACAACAGAAGGTAAAATAAATAAACAGAAACCTTCAAAATCAGGTTAACACACTCTGTGTCAGACGGACGGACGGACGGACGGACATGTCTTTCTGAGGTTGGATTCACACCTGATAGTCCAGTGGACTCGGTTCAATTGCGGACCAAAACTACAACATTGTTTTTAGTTGGTGTGGTTTGGATTCATACTGCACTTTATAAAAACCAAAGTTCAGAAGCATCTTTACATCCCCGCCTGTGGGGGCGCTGTAGAGTTACTGCACTACTTTTTGTTGTTGTTACTGCACTTCCTGGGGTTTGTTTCACAAAACAGGTTTAGTGAAAAACTTTGATTTAGTTAAGCCTGAGATGAGGATACACTGGATTTTCGGAGAGAGAGAGAGAGAGAGAGAGAGAGAGAGAGAGAGAGAGAGAGAGAGAGAGAGAGAGAGAGAGAGAGAGAGAGAGAGAGAGAGAGAGAGATCAGCAGCGTTTGGAATGAAGCCGTTTAAAGTGACGCAACACGGTTGGATTTTCAGTAACAGAATAATCCATTAATTACAGTTTCTAACATAACAACACCGTTATCGTTAGTGAACGTAGAATTTAGTGTGTTACCAGATGAAATAAGCTGCGTAATGTAGCTACATACAGACGGTTATGTGAAGGCTGAGCGGAGACTGTATCAAGCTGACTACTGTAGTCTAGTGGCAGGGAGTCTGTTTTTATTTATCTATATAATACAAGGAATTTGTTGTTTTTTTTTTTTAATGCAGTCCATTACTTTCTCAGTTAACTCGTTACTTTTTTGTAGAGTAGTTCAGTTTCTAACTAAATTACTTTTTGGAACAACTGAGTAACTATAACTAATTACTTTTTTAAAGTAACATTCCTAACACTGATGATCAGACCCAGAGTGGATGTTTTATCACCCTGATGAGTATCTGTATGAGTGTTTTTATGACCATTAATAATTTATTTAAACAATATTCTCAGTGCACACATCTCTCATATGACCCCTGGTGGACATGCTGTCCACACTGAGACAATTCTGTGTATTTCCATGTCTACTTAGTGTCGTAGTAAGTTGTTGGTTAATGCTGAATAATATTCCTACTGAGGTAAGCTGTGCTGTGGAGGTTGATGGACCCTCTTATCATTTCCATCATGTTCTGTTGTTCTACAGTCAGCAGGCTTCAACTTAAGGACAAAAGTAACTCTGAGTTGTGTCAAACAAACCTGCTAGCAAGCAGGTTAGGTTCGCGGAGTGTGTTGCCCGGGTAACTGACTCAGAGTTATGCTGAACTCATTTTGTGAAACCAAAAAACCAGAGTATCCTCATCTCAGGCTTAACGAACTCAAAGTTTTCCACTAAACCTGCTTTGTGAAACACACTTCCTGGTGCTGCTGCAGGAGACTGAAACATAAATAAACATGGAGTAACAGCAGATTCTGGTGGTTTTGGGATCTTTTGTGTTTGGTGAATGTACCAGATCAATATTCTGCAGCAATGAGTTCAGGATGAGCAGATAATGAGACAGAGAACTACACGAGGCGGCTGCAAAATATAGTCTATTTCCTGCTTTTGGTGCGGTCTCGGTTCGGTTGCGTTCACACATGCAATCGAACCGAGACCCATGTTTTTAGATGGACTAGAGTTCGATTGTTTGGTCTGAATCAGAGTTTGGTTGCCCGTTCACACCTCCTCAAACCAACCAGACTTTCTGTACAAGGGAACTAGCGTTTGATTCAAGTGGACTAAACAGGGCTGATGTGAACACATCAGAGAGAATCACCTCCAGCATGTAAACCACATGTTCATTCAACATGAGAACACGTTAAACATGAAACCTTCTGACTGGGCGGAGCCACACTGATGTCAACACCTGTTGGTGAAAGACTCGCCCCACTCCTGTCTGTCACTGACCTTTGACCTCAGTCCCCATAATCAGACCTGTCACTTCCTGGAATGTTCCTGTTTCATACCACAGCTACAATCACACAACAAATACTAAACCAGTTTCTCTTTTAGTCCCAGAAAACTAAATCCAACTGGACGTCTCCTCCTGCCAGGAGTCCAACCGTTGGTTTGGAGTGTGTGTGTGTGTGTGTGTTTTCTTTAGGCCTGACATTGTGTGTGTTCTTGTTGTTTCCACTTGTTAACACGTGTCTCAGAACACGTGTCTGGCAGTCTAATGTTTTGATGCATGTTGTTAGGACGACATGCCGTTGACGAGGCTCCTCAGCTGTTTGACTACAGTCTCTATCAGCTTCTGTTTGTCTCTGTCGTTCTTCCTGAACTGAGAGAAGATGTTGTTCTTCTTACTGCTGTCTTTCATTCTGAAAACAGAAACAGGAAATACGGATTAATGTGTCGACTTGATTTGTCATCGATAAAATCAGAGGCTCTAACAAAGTCTGAGAAAAGTTACACACGATACAGGTCAAGCATGTGGAGACATGAAATACAACACTGTACTGAGACAGAAGACCCGTCCCCTCACTGGGTTTATGGATTTTGTTCTTTTTAATGGACATATTAGTGTCTAAAATAAAACATTATTATTATTATTATTATTATTATTATTATTATTATTATTACAATGAAACCCCGCCCTGCAGACACCCTTCAGGAGCAGACCCCCTGTCCAGCAGACAGGTTTTGGGCTGACAAAGCGTTTTTACTACTTATATAACCCCTCTGGAGTAGACACACAACTGTTTCTGGACAACAGACACTTTTTCTCTGTCCAAAAAATAAAAGTTCACCCTGCTAACGGACAGTGATCACAGATAGACGCCAACACTCCTGCAGTGGAGGAGCTGGATGCTGCTGGGAGCAACACCTTCTTGACCAGGGGCCGTATTCACAAAGACTCTTATCTTACCACTAGGTGTTACTCCTAACTAAAAGGTCTTACGTAGGAGTTGTCGTCTAAAAACTATTCACAAACACACTAAGAGCTACTTTTACGTAGGACAAATCCCTAAAAGTAAGCTAAGAGTGACGTCCCGTTGCTATGGAAACGTCACTTCCTATGCATGAGTAAATAGCCAGACAGCAGTGTGATTGGTTGTTGAAGGACACGTGTGAAACCAGGAAATGGAAAACTTCAATGTCGATAAAAGCGTAATTATGAACAGCGCAAATAGCAGAAATAATGCATGATGACATCTTTGTGTCGCCACGAGACTGACACTTCATACAACTTACACACAATAACCTACTTACAGAGAGGGTGAAGTTTAAAAACAAATAAACGTGAAATGCATCATATTATGCGACAGACTGGCGTCATATCCAGGGTGTAAAGTTGCATTTTCCCTGTAGCTAAATATCTTAGTGTCGCTAAACATTTAATTTCTGGACTGATCGGGTTGTTACGTTTTAGTTCATATTCCATGTGCAGTAATATTCTTTCTGTTTTAGTAAAAAACACTTTCTGTTCTGTTTTAAGAATTCATTTATTTATTTATTTAGTTTTATTATGTTCTATTCTCTATCTTATTCTCTTGTTGTCCCCATCACTTAACTTCTCTTTAAACTTGACTCAGGGTGCTCTGCACTAGAATTTCAATGTGCATGGGACGACTGTTTTTATGTGCAAATGGAAAATAAAAATCTTGAATCTTGAATCTAGTTGGAGACGTGATTGCATCCTGCACCAAATCTACAAAAAGTTCAATACGTTCACGATTTAGTCGGTATCGTTTGGTCAGTTCAGAATCATCCAGAGTGTCCAACACATTTTGGGAGTCTTTGTGAGGTCTTAGGGGGTTAGGAGTCCTCTTGACTTCTTTTAAGGACTCCCAGACTTAGGAGCTACTTTTAGGCCTAAAGGTGGTTGTGAATTACTTTTATCTTAAGAAACTAGGAGTCCTAAATTTAGTAGTGACACGTCCACATTTTTTAGGAGTTACTCCTAAATTTGCCAGTTAGGACCTACTTTTAGCCCTAAGATTCTTTGTGAATACGGCCCCTGACCATGTACTAGTTCATAAAATAAGCTGATGTACTGAGGAAATGTCCATGACAGGAGTTTAGAGACATTCCTAGATAATGGACACCAGGACACTCTATCCCTCTGGGACAGACACCCCACCATAACGGACCAAACGTCTGGTCTCGCCAGTGTCCTCTATAGAGAGATTTCACTGTATGATTATTATTATTACAAGTTTAGCAGCTTGAAAAGGACTCTTGTTCTGGTCCTGTTCCTTCATGTTCTCATGGTTCCATGCAGGTGCAGAGAATCCAGCTGTGCTACAGACAGTATTTTATGAGTGGGGGGGGGGTTGCATGTGACGGATGTGAAGCATGATGAGAAGCAGTAAAGCACCTACCCCCTGTAGACTCTGAGCAACAGCAGCAGCAGAAAACAGAAGAAGAAGAACTTTAGAGAAACAGTCTGTCATCATTTCACAGCTGTGGCCAGCAGCAACATAAATTTGATAAAGAAGAAAACCACATGAAGAGTGGACATTTGGGAGGGGGACCTCAGACAGAACGGAGGGGGGTGAGGGGGTCAGAAACAGTGCCTGACGACATTATTCATGTCCTGGTGGAAATCGGGAGATTTTCTGAAGGGTTACTGAAGTTCAGGAGTCTCCCGGGTAAATCAACATGTATTAGTGTATGCACCAGGTGCACTTACTTCTCTAGTAGAGCCAGAGCAGTGGCGGGGTTCACTCTCAGGTACTTTGAGTTTGGCTGTCCATAGTCTGCCAGGTAAGTTGACCAGTCCCACACCATGAACAGGTCCAGGAGCTACAAGGAAAACCCCAAAAACAAATCTGTGTCTTCAGAAAAGGTGAAATATAAGTTTATGTTGTTTTTATTATTCATCCAAACAAAGGAAACACATCAGCTCAGGTCAACATCTGTTAGTTATGATGTAGTAAAGACTCCGATCTGGTTTTCACTCACTCTGTGTTTCAAGGATCTTTTCCAGGTTAATTCAAACATTTCTAAGGTCAAACGTTGGTAGAAGAAACTTTTCCAGCATGTTTTAAGATAAAAACAGGAGGATGAACTCAACAGGACAGTTTCAAATACAAAAAAAATCTGACGTTTGGTCATTAAGTATCAAATATAAGACAAACTTTACATTGACTGATAAGACTCTTTAAACTTTAAACTCTTTAATAAATATTCATAACATGATTAAATCTACATGTTAAAATAAGTGACTAACCTAAACAACATGCTGGGTAACTTGAGTTTGACTTTCCCTTCTGAAACTAAAATAATACTAAACTGACCAGAACAAACAGGACAGAATATGTTGTTATAACTCCAAACTTTGACTTAAATTTTGCAACAAACTACAAAAATATTATTCAAATGAATTTGGTATAAATGCCCTTTAAATGATCAGGCGTAGTTCAAACAAGGTCAAGCTTATTAATCAGTCAGATGGCAGTCTGTCCCGGGTCTGGAGGACCGTCTCTCTGCACTTACATTCAACTCTGATGAAACATTACCACGTGACAGGATGAGGACACAGTGGTACTGTTGGAGGACAGACACCTGCTTTTCTTGATGAAGTTAATAAATAGAGCTGACTCAACTGAACCATCCCTTTAGTTATGCTCCTTCCTGCACACTAAGGATGTGAAGCTAACCAGTCAACATTGAGGTATTACTATTTGGCATTTTTACAGATTTTAAAAAGTCTAATTATCTAATTTTTTACAAATGTATTCTAATCTAACTGAACTGCACAGTAAGAGAAACACTGAATAGGACTGTAGTGGATATAATTGTATTTGAAATGTACTGTAATAAATTAAATGGAACTAATTGAACTAAAGAGAACATGGCTAGAGTAACAAAATGAGATAAGAAACAACACATGGAACTACAGCACAGAGCATGTAAATGATTTTACCTCTGAACTGTAGGATGAGACGGCTTACCTGGCGTAAATCAATGAATGCCAGTTGGAGCGTTTCACCTTGGAAGCCAGGGACGGGCTCTGAGCTGGCAAACACTGTGAACAGACATATACAAACAGCCGTTTTATACAGACCCAAAGTCATTTCACTAGAAAAAAAAACAGCCGTACATTTTAGTACCTCATACTGAAAACAGGGAAGACCAAATCCATTCAAAAACATCCTGGATACTGGTCTTAAAATACTAGACTGACTCTGCCAGATCATTGTGTGTAGCCCCGTGTTGAGTCTACACACAATGATCTGGAACTGCTCCATCTGAAAAAGGGGAGGAGCCATCGGGTATAATATTCTAAGCTGATTGGAGGACGTACCAGCAAGTGTCTGTCTGTCATGATTTGTCTTTAGCCAATCACAGTAAATAAAGCTCTTGTAAATCCAGTCAGGAGTAAAACACATTGTTACCATCAGGAAATACACAAAGTTCTTCCCTTTGATCATTTTACAACCAAGAAATCGTCTCTAGTTCTAAAACAGATTCAATAGCTGCTTTTATGTGTACATCCACCAGCAGCCATGTTTGTTTTATTTTACCTGTCAATCATATCTGAACACCCGCCCCAAAACACAATGCTAACACATGATTGGTCTGAACTTAGTTGGTGCAGAACAAGATGGACTTTAGTGGGTTTGGAAAACTACAAATCTCATGAGAATCCATCTGCAGCGTGAGGTCAGTATACCACTGTTTGATAAACTCAGTTTTGTTCATCATAGCATAAGTTCAAAGGAAAAACAGCAATACACAGGTCCTTACACAAAGAATAAGTTAAAAAGACAAACATTTTTAAAAGATTTTTATGTTACTTTGTACTCACATTCACACTGTATGACATCTAAGTTGAATTGCTGAATGGCCCCCATACTGATCTGCTTGAGTTCTGTGTCCAGCAACATCTGCATAAGGGATGTGGACAGATGCTTACAGGCCGACATACATGCTGTCTGGGCGACTTTTCCCTGCACACAGACACGGTACAGAAGGTGAGGGGTGAATGCAAGGAAGGAAGGACAGGTGGAAAAATCAGAGGAGGAACAAATATGACAAGATGAGAAAGAAATTACATTTTGAGACAAAGTAAATTTAGATAATTTAACATTAAGGGAATGGAGTTAAATTAACTAATAATAAAATATAATTCAATGTTAGCTCTTATTTATCTTATTTCTGGATAGTAGCAGATAAAAAAACACAAAAATATGTAAAGATTGACATTAGCTAACCCAAAAGCCATAAACTAAATTGATTACTAATTTTTTCACAAATCAATTGGTTTTAACTAAGAGCAACTTATTTTAATACCTAAAACAAACGTAAAATGCAAACCCAACTTTGACAGAGGACATGTAAAAACGGCATAAAATATGCATTACATGTAGTAAATTATTTACACCCACAGATATAGGAATTTATTTTAAACAAAACTAATTTTTTCTTTTAGGAGTTTGACCCAGCTAGAAGGCTCGCACTCCTAGAGAAAACTCCAGATTTGAATGTACTCTGGAGCTTTGAGTTTCTAGGACACTCTGTTGGAAGGAATTTTATAATCAACACAATGCTACTATTCGCAGAGAATCGTGGGAAAATAAACACAACAACCCCACTCAAGAGGCTCCTCAGGGGTGTGTACTCAGTCCTTTTCTCTTAATTCCGCTGACACCTCAGTCTATAACAATATTTAGCACAAACCAACTCAGTCAATCGTTTGATGACACAACAGCTGTGGGACTTATCAATAATGATGATGTAACATCTTATAGAGCTAAGGTGGAACAGTTAGTGAGCTGATAGATAGACAACAACCTGTCTCTTAATGTCACAAAACTATGGTTGTGGTTTTTGGACCACTTTTGGAGCACTTTAGGAACAAACTGTGTAGTCAGTCATTTACTTTAGCAGCATTAATTTGGCCTCCAACAAGAAGGTAAAGAACCTGGGTGTTATCTTTGACCAGGACATGTCCTTTAGTTTTCATATAAAACATGTTACCATGACGACCTACCTGCGTAACGTTGATAAAATTAGGAGCATTCTGAATCCAAGTGATGCAGAAACATTAGTTCATGTATTTATTACTTCTAGACTTGATTATTCTGTTCTGTTAAAAACCTCCAGCTGATCCAAAATACTGCTGCCAGAGTTCTGATGAGAGTTAGAAGGAGAGATCATATTTCTCCTGTTTTAGCATCACTACACTGGTTCTACTGAGTTTCAGTCACAGAGCCTGGGACTGATGGCTGGAGTTTGAAGACATTTCTCAGGTGAAAAATAAAGATTTTATAACAAATCTAATGACTCAAAGGGAAGTGTCATGTTTCGTTCCCTCCCCATGTCATCTGTCTGTTTCCTCACACTTTGTTTTCTTATGTTTGTTGGGTTTAATTTGTTATAGTTTTCTTAGTTGTTTCTCAGTGTTGTATGTGTGTGTATTTCTGTCTGTCATCCCACACCCTCTCTGTAATTTAGTTTATGTCTTGTACCAGTCTGTTTGGTAATCACACTCACTCCCTTCACCTGTGTTTCTCACTGCCTTTTACGTTCACCAACGATAACGGTGTTGTAATGTTGGAAACTGTAATTTATTAGATTATTCTGTGACTAAAAATCCAACCATGTTGCGCAAAGAGGACATTTCATACAAATTTCAGGACTTTGTGGTTATTTCTCAAGTATTAACCTGCAATATGAAACATTTTATATCTAAAAAACGATAGGAAACACTGATTAGCAGACCTTTCAATCTATCTGCGTCAAAATTTGGCTGGTTCCATCAGGCTTTGGGCTGCAACTCATTATTATTCATTATTCGAAATTATTGGAAATTGCTCAGATTGGCTAACAAACTAGCCTATGAGAACAAGGTATACTATTTCCTGCCCCACTGCGCATGGCAACATCAGACGTTCTCTCCTGTTTGGTACGTTTTATGCTAACAGCTTTTAGCCAGCAGCATGCTAGGCGTGGTTTCAACTGTGGGAGCTGATGAATACTAACGAACAAAGGAGTTGTGACGAAACAGATACAGGTCATTCGAACTCAGGTATTATCACCACCTGCGTAGTTTGAGAGATTAAAAACTGTGAAAGAGAAGTTGTTGACCTGTTTTCACACCCACTATGAAGGTAAGAACACATGTGGAGCTAAAATATTCAACAGAAACCTCAGGAAAACCATTTATAATGGAATGGCCTCTTTAAACGGCTTCATTCCAAATGCTGCTGATCATCCTCTCTTTCTCGACAGAGATTTCTGTATAATACCTGCCTTTCGGGTCAACAGGCTCATCAAGATGTCTGCATGTCTGCTACTGATTTCAGACAGCAGGCTTCGACTAAAGAGCAGAAGAAACTCTGAGTTGTGTCAAACAAAACTGCTAGCGAGCAGGTTAGGTTCACGGACTGTGTTGCCCGGGTAACCGACTCAGAGTTACAATGAACTCACTTTGTGAAACCAAAAAACCAGAGTAAACCCGCTTTGTGAAATACACTCCTGATGTAGTGGGCTGCCCACTTCTATCACCACAACAACAATTCCCACCAAGCCAACAATCTACACTCTTTTGGCTGCTGCTTTATTAAAGAAATGGGATAAACGTGACAATCTGGTTACTAGCCCAAACCCAACTCTGGACCCCCAGAATCTTCAGCCCCTAACCCTTCTTTGACAGAGGCATTAAGTGTCTCTTTAAGAGAGACAAAAACAGCTAACAATACACCCAACAACACACACAACAGCACACCTAACAACACAACCAACAACACAGCTAACAACACACCCAACAGCACACCCAAAACACACACAACAGCACAAACAAAACACAGCTAACAACACACCCAACAACACACACAAGAGCACACCCAAAACACAGCTAAAAACACACCCAAAACACCGCTAACAACACACCCAACAACACACACAACACAGCCAACACACCCAAAACGCACCTAACACAACCAACAGCACACCTAACAACACAACCAACAACACACTTAAAACACAGCTAACAACACACCCAACACACACTCAACAGAACACCTAACAACACACCCAACAGCACACCCAAAAGCCTACACAACAGCACACCCAAAACACACCCAACAACACACACAACAGCACACCTAACAACACACCCAACAGCACACCCAAAAGCCTACACAACAGCACACCCAAAACACACCCAAAACACACCCAACAACACACACAACAGCACACCTAACAACACACCCAACAACACACACATCAGCACACCCAGCAACACACACAACAGCACACTCAACAGCACACCCAACAACACACCGAACAACACAACCAACAACACAGCTAACAACACACCCAACAGCACACCTAACAACACACCCAACAGCACACCCAAAAGCCTACACAACAGCACACCCAAAACACACCCAACAACACACACAACAGCACACCCAACAACACACCCAACAGCACACCTAACAATACAACCAACAACACACCCAACAACACAACCAACAGCACACCTAACAACACAACCAACAACACACCCAACAACACAACCAACAACACACCCAACAACACAACCAACAACACACCCAACAACACACCCAACAACACAACCAACAACACACCGAACAACACAACCAACAACACAGCTAACAACACACCCAACAGCACACCTAACAACACAACCAACAGCACACCCAACAACACACCTAACAACACACCCAACAACACACCTAACAACACACCCAACAACACAGCTAACAACACACCCAACAACACAACCAACAGCACACCTAACAACACAACCAACAGCACACCTAACAACACACCTAACAACACACCCAACAACACAGCTAACAACACAACCAACAACACAGCTAACAACACAACCAACAGCACAGCTAACAAGACACCCAACAGCACACCTAACAACACAACCAACAACACACCTAACAACACAACCAACAACACAGCTAACAAGACACCCAACAGCACACCCAAAACACACACAACAGCACCCCTAACAGCACACCCAAAACACACACAACAGCACACCCAAAACACAGCTAACAGCACACCCAACACACACAACAGCACACCCAAAACACACTCAACAACACACCTAACAACAACAACAACAACAGCTGCTCGTCATTGTGTCTTATTTCATTCTTATAACCTGCACTTATTTTAAGCATATGAAGAATAAAGATGGAGGAATGTTATTTCTTCTCAGATGAGGCTGATCTATGGGACCTCCCAGTAGCTTGTGGACCCTCCAGTGTCTTGTAGGGTCCTCCAGTGGCTTGTGGGACCTTCCAATGGTTTGTAGGGTCCTCCAGTGTCTTGTGGGGTCCTTCGGTGTTTTGTGGGGCCCTCCAGTGTCTTGTGGGGCCCTCCAGTGGCTTGTAGGGTCCTCCAGTGGCTTTTGAGGTTCTTTGTATTTGCATAGTCCATGTTTGACAAGAACCGGCTCTGTCTGGCCCGATGCCATGCCCTTTCACCCAAACATTTAACTGAAGAGATTAACATGGATGCAGGGCAGAGAAGTGTGCAAATAGGATAATGTCAGAATACAGATCATTTTATCTATATCGGCTTTTGTGAAGATTCCAAATTAAATTTAATGCAACTGCAAAACATCTTAATCTACCTTTTTAATTTGATTTGATTTGATATGCTTTTATTGTCCCACGGGGGTAAATTACATGGAGATACAGAGAACAGCTTGACCTTCCCTCTCCAGGCTGCCAAGGCACTTTCTGTGCCCAGCGCCACTGATCAGGTCAGCCTAGGTCATGCAGGAGAATACATACATACATACATAAGCACACAGAAACCTATGTAATAGAAAAAGCAGATGAGTACAGGGGAGAAGTTATTGTCTTTTGGAGTTTTTCTAAACATCTTCCTATTTTTCATTAGATATGAAGCTGTGCTTTCCATTAACATAATTTATAGTTAAGAATGGCTACTGGGATTGTCTAGTGCAGAAGAATGTGATGACCTTTGTCTTTCCAGACAAAGACTATTTTAAACAATTTGGCTTCTAGCAGCATTAGAAGAACTGCAAATCGAACAATTTTCTCTCTGGTTTTTACTTTAAGGTTCATTATATGTTTGTTGATCTTTTCTTATTTAGCCTACCACTTAATGAAAAGACGGGATTTAGAATAAAACTTTCTGCTGTTCATCAATGTCAACTGCAACAAGAAGCAGCAACACTGCAAAGCTAAGAGTCAAACACAAGCATGCAATTCCTGTTCCCACCACCTTTATCACCAACGCAAAGTGTTAGAAAATCCAGGCAGGAATACTCACCGACATTGATGCATGGTCATTGTTGTTATTCTGAGCAGAAAACCCAAACCAACCAAAAATGGAAAAAAGGAGGGGGCAGGAAGGAAAGAACAGGAAAAAAGTGCCAAGAATAAATGTACAGGAGGAAGCAAATTCAGGTAGTTATCTTAAAGAACTGACAAATGAAATGAAACAAAGAGGAAAACTAAACAGCCACAGCACAGAAGGTGAGAATGGAGATACAGACAACAACTTTCTAAAGAAAAGTAATTCCACAAAAATAGCTGCAACTTATTAAAAAAATAAAAAACACGGCAGGAGTGAAAAGTGACTCGCTGAGAGTGGACATTGGACTGAAAACAGCAGTAAGCAGTCTGAACCAAAACACACACAATGATCAAGTTTTTCATATATTTCTGTCACTGAATGTGACTCAGTGTGCTGAAAATGTCAGCAATATCATTCAAATTCAAAAATATTTTAGTAACCCTGAAGGAAATGAGACAGTGTTTCTTAAGATAGTCCTTCTAGAGGGTTCTAGCTGTAGACGGGAAGATTCTCCTGTAGGGGGTTCTAGCTATAGGACAGAAAGGATCTCCTGTAGACGGTTCTAGCTATAGACAGAAAGGATCTCCTGTAGAGGGTTCTAGCTGTGGACGGGAAGGATCTCCGGTAGAGGGTTCTAGCTGTGGACAGGAAGGATCTCCTGTAGAGGGTTCTAGCTATAGACAGAAAGGATCTCCTCTAAAGGGTTCTAGCTGTGGACGGGAAGGATCTCCTGTAGAGGGTTCTAGCTGTGGACAGGAAGGATCTCCCGTAGAGGGTTCTAGCTGTGGACGGGAAGGATCTCCTGTAGAGGGTTCTAGCTGTGGACGGGAAGGATCTCCTGTAGATGGTTCTAGCTTTAGACAGGAAGGATCTCCTGTAGATGGTTCTAGATGTGGACAGGAAGGATCTCCTGTAGAGGGTTCTAGCTGTGGACGGGAAGGATCTCCTGTAGATGGTTCTAGATGTGGACAGGAAGGATCTCCCGTAGAGGGTTCTAGCTGTGGGCGGGAAGGATCTCCTGTAGATGGTTCTAGCTGTGGACAGGAAGGATCTCCTGTTGAGGGTTCTAGCTTTAGACAGGAAGGATCTCCTGTAGAGGGTTCTAGCTGTGGACAAGAAGGATCTCCTGTAGAGGGTTCTAGCTGTGGACAGGAAGGATCTCCTGTAGTGGGTTCTTGCTGTGGACAGGAAGGATCTCCTGTAGAGGGTTCTAGCTGTGGACGGGAAGGATCTCCTGTAGATGGTTCTAGCTGTGGACAAGAAGGATCTCCTGTAGAAGGTTCTAGCTGTAGACAGGAAGGATCTCCTGTAGAGGGTTCTAGCTGTGGACGGGAAGGATCTCCTGTAGATGGTTCTAGATGTGGACAGGAAGGATCTCCTGTAGAGGGTTCTAGCTGTGGACGGGAAGGATCTCCTGTAGATGGTTCTAGCTTTAGACAGGAAGGATCTCCTGTAGATGGTTCTAGCTTTGGACAGGAAGGATCTCCTGTAGAGGGTTCTAGCTATAGACAGAAAGGATCTCCTGTAGAGGGTTCTAGCTGTGGACAGGAAGGATCTCCCGTAGAGGGTTCTAGCTGTGGACAGGAAGGATCTCCTGTAGAGGGTTCTAGCTGTGGACGGGAAGGATCTCCTGTAGATGGTTCTAGCTGTGGACAGGAAGGATCTCCCGTAGAGGGTTCTAGCTGTGGACAGGAAGGATCTCCTGTAGAGGGTTCTAGCTGTGGACGGGAAGGATCTCCTGTAGATGGTTCTAGCTTTAGACAGGAAGGATCTCCTGTAGATGGTTCTAGATGTGGACAGGAAGGATCTCCTGTAGAGGGTTCTAGCTGTGAACAGGAAGGATCTCCTCTAGAGGGTTCTAGCTGTGGACAGGAAGAATCTCCTGTAGAGGGTTCTAGCTGTGGACAGGAAGGATCTCCTGTTGAGGGTTCTAGCTGTGGACAGGAAGGATCTCCTGTTGAGGGTTCTAGCTGTGGACAAGAAGGATCTCCTGTAGAAGGTTCTAGCTGTAGACAGGAAGGATCTCCTGTAGAGGGTTCTAGATGTGGACAGGAAGGATCTCCTGTAGAGGGTTCTAGCTGTGGGCGGGAAGGATCTCCTGTAGATGGTTCTAGCTGTGGACAGAAGGATCTCCTGTAGAGGGTTCTAGCTGTGGACGGGAAGGATCTCCTGTAGCGGGGTCTGGCTGTGGACAGGAAGGATCTCCTGTAGAAGGTTCTAGCTGTGGACGGGAAGGATCTCCTGTAGATGGTTCTAGCTTTAGACAGGAAGGATCTCCTGTAGAGGGTTCTAGCTGTGGACAAGAAGGATCTCCTGTAGAGGGTTCTAGCTGAGACAGGAAGGATCTCCTGTAGAGGGTTCTAGCTGTGGACGGGAAGGATCTCCTGTAGATGGTTCTAGCTTTAGACAGGAAGGATCTCCTGTAGATGGTTCTAGATGTGGACAGGAAGGATCTCCTGTTGAGGGTTCTAGCTGTGGACAGGAAGGATCTCCTGTAGAAGGTTCTAGCTGTAGACAGGAAGGATCTCCTGTAGAGGGTTCTAGCTGAGGACAGGAAGGATCTCCTGTAGAGGGTTCTAGCTGTGGACGGGAAGGATCTCCTGTAGAGGGTTCTAGCTTTGGACAGGAAGGATCTCCTGTAGATGGTTCTAGCTGAGGACAGGAAGGATCTCCTGTTGAGAGTTCTAGCTGTGAACAGGAAGGATCTCCTCTAGAGGGTTCTAGCTGTGGACAGGAAGAATCTCCTGTAGAGGGTTCTAGCTGTGGACAGGAAGGATCTCTCGTAGAGGGTTCTAGCTGAGGACAGGAAGGATCTCCTGTAGAGGGTTCTAGCTGTGGACGGGAAGGATCTCCTGTAGAGGGTTCTAGCTGTGGACGGGAAGGATCTCCTGTAGATGGTTCTAGCTGTGGACAGGAAGGATCTCCTGTAGAAGGTTCTAGCTGTGGACAGGAAGGATTTCCTGTAGAGGGTTCTAGCTGTGGACGGGAAGGATCTCCTGTAGATGGTTCTAGCTGTGGACAGGAAGGATCTCCTGTAGAAGGTTCTAGCTGTGGACGGGAAGGATCTCCTGTAGATGGTTCTAGCTTTAGACAGGAAGGATCTCCTGTAGATGGTTCTAGCTGTAGACAGGAAGGATCTCCTGTTGAGGGTTCTAGCTGTGGACAGGAAGGATCTCCTGTTGCTGGTTCTAGCTATAGACAAGAAGGATCTCCTGTAGAGGGTTCTAGCTGTGGACAGGAAGGATCTCCTGTAGTGGGTTCTTGCTGTGGACAGGAAGAATCTCCTGTAGAGGGTTCTAGCTGTGGACAGGAAGGATCTCTCGTAGAGGGTTCTAGCTTTGGACGGGAAGGATCTCCTGTAGAGGGTTCTAGCTGTGGACGGGAAGGATCTCCTGTAGATGGTTCTAGATGTGGACAGGAAGGATCTCCCGTAGAGGGTTCTAGCTTTGGACGGGAAGGATCTCCTGTAGAAGGTTCTAGCTGTGGACAGGAAGGATTTCCTGTAGATGGTTCTAGCTGTGGACAAGAAGGATCTCCTGTAGAAGGTTCTAGCTGTAGACAGGAAGGATCTCCTGTAGAGGGTTCTAGCTGTGGACAGGAAGGATCTCCTGTAGAGGGTTCTAGCTATAGACAGAAAGGATCTCCTGTAGAGGGTTCTAGCTGTGGACAGGAAGGTTCTCCTGTAGTGGGTTCTTGCTGTGGACAGGAGGGATCTCCTGTAGAGGGTTCTAGCTGTGGACGGGAAGGATCTCCTGTAGATGGTTCTAGATGTGGACAGGAAGGATCTCCCGTAGAGGGTTCTAGCTTCAGACAGGAAGGATCTCCTGTAGATGGTTCTAGCTGCGGACAGGAAGGATCTCCTGTTGAGAGTTCTAGCTGTGAACAGGAAGGATCTCCTCTAGAGGGTTCTAGCTTTAGACAGGAAGGATGTCCTGTAGATGGCTCTAGATGTGGACAGGAAGGATCTCCCGTAGAGGGTTCTAGCTTTAGACAGGAAGGATCTCCTGTAGATGGTTCTAGCTGTAGACAGGAAGGATCTCCTGTTGAGGGTTCTAGCTGTGGACAGGAAGGATCTCCTGTTGAGGGTTCTAGCTGTGGACAAGAAGGATCTCCTGTAGAAGGTTCTAGCTGTAGACAGGAAGGATTTCCTGTAGATGGTTCTAGCTTTAGACAGGAAGGATCTCCTGTAGATGGTTCTAGATGTGGACAGGAAGGATCTCCCGTAGAGGGTTCTAGCTGAGGACAGGAAGGATCTCCTGTAGAGGGTTCTAGCTATAGACAGAAAGGATCTCCTGTAGAGGGTTCTAGCTGTGGACGGGAAGGATCTCCTGTAGAGGGTTCTAGCTTTAGACAGGAAGGATCTCCTGTAGATGGTTCTAGATGTGGACAGGAAGGATCTCCCGTAGAGGGTTCTAGCTTTAGGCAGGAAGGATCTCCTGTAGAGGGTTCTAGCTGTGGACAGGAAGGATCTCCTGTTGAGGGTTCTAGCTGTGGACAAGAAGGATCTCCTGTAGAAGGTTCTAGCTGTAGACAGGAAGGATCTCCTGTAGAGGGTTCTAGCTTAGACAGGAAGGATCTCCTGTAGATGGTTCTAGATGTGGACAGGAAGGATCTCCTGTAGAGGGTTCTAGCTGTGGACAGGAAGGATCTCCTGTTGAGGGTTCTAGCTGAGGACAGGAAGGATCTCCTGTAGAGGGTTCTAGCTGTGGACGGGAAGGATCTCCTGTAGAGGGTTCTAGCTTTGGACAGGAAGGATCTCCTGTAGATGGTTCTAGCTTTAGACAGGAAGGATCTCCTGTAGATGGTTCTAGATGTGGACAGGAAGGATCTCCTGTAGAGGGTTCTAGCTGTGGACAGGAAGGATCTCCTGTTGAGGGTGCTAGCTGAGGACAGGAAGGATCTCCTGTAGAAGGTTCTAGCTGTGGACAGGAAGGATCTCCCGTAGAGGGTTCTAGCTTTCGACAGGAAGGATCTCCTGTAGATGGTTCTAGCTGTAGACAGGAAGGAGCTCCTGTTGAGGGTTCTAGCTGTGGACAGGAAGGATCTCCTGTTGAGGGTGCTAGCTGAGGACAGGAAGGATCTCCTGTTGAGGGTTCTAGCTGTGGACAGGAAGGATCTCCTGTTGAGGGTTCTAGCTGTGGACAAGAAGGATCTCCTGTAGAAGGTTCTAGCTGTAGACAGGAAGGATCTCCTGTAGAGGGTTCTAGCTGTAGACAGGAAGGATCTCCTGTAGAGGGTTCTAGCTGGGACGGGAAGGATCTCCTGTTGAGAGTTCTAGCTGTGAACAGGAAGGATCACCTCTAGAGGGTTCTAGCTGTGGACAGGAAGAATCTCCTGTAGAGGGTTCTAGCTGTGGACAGGAAGGATCTCTCGTAGAGGGTTCTAGCTGAGGACAGGAAGGATCTCCTGTAGAGGGTTCTAGCTATAGACAGAAAGGATCTCCTGTAGAGGGTTCTAGCTGTGGACAGGAAGGATCTCCCGTAGAGGGTTCTAGCTTCAGACAGGAAGGATCTCCTGTAGATGGTTCTAGCTGCGGACAGGAAGGATCTCCTGTTGAGAGTTCTAGCTGTGAACAGGAAGGATCTCCTCTAGAGGGTTCTAGCTTTAGACAGGAAGGATCTCCTGTAGATGGCTCTAGATGTGAACAGGAAGGATCTCCTCTAGAGGGTTCTAGCTTTAGACAGGAAGGATCTCCTGTAGATGGCTCTAGATGTGGACAGGAAGGATCTCCCGTAGAGGGTTCTAGCTTTAGACAGGAAGGATCTCCTGTAGATGGTTCTAGCTGTAGACAGGAAGGATCTCCTGTTGAGGGTTCTAGCTGTGGACAGGAAGGATCTCCTGTTGAGGGTTCTAGCTGTGGACAAGAAGGATCTCCTGTAGAAGGTTCTAGCTGTAGACAGGAAGGATCTCCTGTAGAGGGTTCTAGCTGTGGACGGGAAGGATCTCCTGTAGATGGTTCTAGCTGTGGACAGGAAGGATCTCCTGTAGAAGGTTCTAGCTGTGGACGGGAAGGATCTCCTGTAGATCGTTCTAGCTTTAGACAGGAAGGATCTCCTGTAGATCGTTCTAGCTTTAGACAGGAAGGATCTCCTGTAGATGGTTCTAGCTGAGGACAGGAAGGATCTCCTGTTGAGAGTTCTAGCTGTGAACAGGAAGGATCTCCTCTAGAGGGTTCTAGCTGTGGACAGGAAGAATCTCCTGTAGAGGGTTCTAGCTGTGGACAGGAAGGATCTCCTGTAGAGGGTTCTAGCTTTGGACAGGAAGGATCTCCTGTAGATGGTTCTAGCTTTAGACAGGAAGGATCTCCTGTAGATGGTTCTAGATGTGGACAGGAAGGATCTCACGTAGAGGGTTCTAGCTTTAGACAGGAAGGATCTCCTGTAGAGGGTTCTAGCTGTGGACAGGAAGGATCTCCTGTTGAGGGTGCTAGCTGAGGACAGGAAGGATCTCCTGTAGAAGGTTCTAGCTGTGGACAGGAAGGATTTCCTGTAGATGGTTCTAGCTGTGGACAGGAAGGATCTCCTGTAGAAGGTTCTAGCTGTGGACAGGAAGGATTTCCTGTAGATGGTTCTAGCTGTGGACAGGAAGGATCTCCTGTTGAGGTCTGTGTTGGATCATTTGTTGAGTTACTGTGTTGTGAAGAGGAAGATGAGGGTTCTCCAGCATGTTCTTCATCCTCCTCTTCATCAACTCAACGGGATCCAGATCAGAACCAGAACAGAACCAGTCTTCTTTATTAGTTTGTTCAGCCTCTTTACATCCCCTGCTCTGCAGGTGTTCTTTTTAACTCTTCAGGGATTTGAGGGCCTCAGTTTGAGGATTTGAATCTTAGAAACGTCCATTAGCTTTTTCCTATAAATAGGTCCCTTGTTGCCATGGTTACGCATCATAACAAGTGGCAAAAAAGTGACAAATTATGTTAAAGTCCCTTAATCTGCACAGATTGCAAAACCAGAATAAAATAATAAATAAAGAGTGAAGTTTATAACAAGAAAATAAACAAATAACACTCAAAAGATAAAAACTGCCAGTAAAATTTAAGAGTTACTCCAACAAGCTGCTGCCATGTGCAGCTGTTCTAGAATATTTCAGAGTGCAGTTGCCATGGATACAAACAGTTCACACTCAAATGTCGAGGGTTGTAACATGTTCACCAGAAAACTGAAGGTTGAGTGAAAAGAAAAAAATGATTTCCACATTCCGCTTTGACAAAAACACAACCAGAAACACAACAATACGTTAAAAATGAAGAAGCAGCAAAAAGGAGCGAAAAAACTATGAACATGAAGCCAATGAGCAGCAGCTCCACAGAAAGGCTGGAGTCTTTTAATGAGCCAAAGAAACTCACCGGAAGGTGTGTAAAGACCTGAAAGGTGGAGCGCAGGAAGTTGATCAGGTCCATGAGGTACCCGGAGGCACGGCCATCGGACTCAGTCATATCCCATTTATAATCAGCTAGCTGGATGAACTCATCAATCTTTTGGTTGAGTTTGGTATAAATTTCTCCCTCTGCAGCATGACGAGCATCCTGAAAAACAGCTCAGAGTCAACAGGCGTCCGGGACAGAACCAGAACCTTCTACAGAACATTAAAAATAACATATATATGACAATAAAGAACCCCAGAATTCATGGAGGGTTTTAATCATTCTGCTAATCAAAGTCTTTATTTTTACAAATTAACACCCATTTAAAACACGTGGTCATGGAAATGATTTTGATCATGTTTCACTGGCCTCGTGAGAAAGTCTTTGCTGCCTGACAGGCTTCATTTGATGTTCCTCATATATCATAATGTGAGTAAATGAAAATACATCATTCTAATAATATTTTCCTTTATTAAGAGTAAAAAAAGCCTGGTGAGAAAAACTGACTTGTTCCTAAAGACCCACTCTGATGAAAATCATGTTTTCTGTGTTGTTAACATGTTCTTGTGGCATGTTTATGATACTAGAGGAATGAAGAACTTAAACCAATTTACATCCAGACTTTGTTCAGGCTCACAGAGGGAATTTCTTCTTCTTGGATTTATGGGATTATTGGAAAACCAAAACCTGGATCTTTCTGTTTTGAGTCCAACTCCATGCTTGGACCACTATCCTGCATGTTTTATCCTGCTTCTACACACCTGATTCAGATCATGAACTGGCTGTGAATCGGGTGTGTTGAAGCAGGGAAACATCTAAATCCTGCAGGATAGTGGTCCTCCAGGCCCGGAGTCTGAAACCCTGCCTTAGCCCATAGTCAGAGGTTTTCAACACAGGCCCAGCAAATGAATAAGATTCTCGTGGCTTGTCTTGGTCAATTGTGAAACACGTAATGTAACAAAGCAAAATGAAAATGATCTTTGAAATGAGCAAGTGTTTCAATTATACAGTAAATGTGATGCAGGTCAGTGTTTGATGAGTGTTTCTGGTCTCTGTGGACAACTCTGTCCAACTCTTTACTGAACTGTTTAATTCAGACTCTGTTCCAGCATGAAGGTCCTGCTGCAGCATCTCAGTCAGATGCAGGTCCAGACTTTGACCAGGACTCTCCCAGACCTGCATTTGGTTTTTATGTTCCATTCAGAGGTGGACCTGCTGGTGAGCTTCAGATCATTGAAGATCATGAACTGATGGTCTGATCCTTCAGGATTTTGTAGTAGAGATCAGAGTTCATGGTTCCATCAAGTGGTCCAGGTCCTGAAGCAGCAAAGCCGTCCCAGACCATCACACTACCACCACCATGTTTCACTGTTGGTGTGATGTTCTGTTGCTTTTTGGTCAGGAGCTCCTATATTTTGGTGGGCGGCGTAGTCTAGCGGAAGGGCGATCGCCCTTCGTTCGAAAGATGGCGGGTTCAATCCCCGGTGCCGGCAATACGTCGAAGTATCCTTGGGCAAGATACTGAACCCCGCAACTGTCCCCCGGGCGTTGTTCAAGATGGCTGCACTCTGCCCCTTACCTTACGGTGATGATGGGTCAAATACAGAGACAAATTTCCCCACGAGGGATTAATATAGGAAATAAAATTACAATTAAATGAAACAATGATGAGCTGGTGGAGTAGTTCTGGTCAGGCAGCTACTCATAGAAAGGTTCTCCACTGTTCCATGTTCCTCCATGTGAGGATAATGTGGTTCTCTGGAGTCTTTGGAAACGTATCTGTGATCCTTTCAGACTGAGATGTTACTAATTTTGTTTCTCACCTGTTCTTCAGTAAGGAAAAAATTACTTTTTCCCAGCTCTTAATAAGAATATTTTATCTGAATCTGGGGCGCTGAAAGAGGCCACTTTACAAAAATTTCATGACTTTGTGGTTATTTCTTAAGTATTAACCTGTAATATGAAACATTTTATATCTAAAAAACATCAGGAAACACTGATTAACAGACCTTTCAATCTGTTTGCATTAAAATTCGTCTGGTTCCGTCAAGCTTTGGGCAGCAACTCGTTCATATTCATTATGCTAATTTGCTGGACTCTGATTGGCTAACAAAATGGCCAACGAGAGCAAGGTATACTGTTTCCTGCCCTGCTGCACATGGCAACGTCAGACGTGGTCTCTTCCTGTTTGCTACGTCTTATGCTAACAGCTTTTAGCCAGCAGCATGGTAGATGTGGTTTCAACTGCGGGAGCTGATGAACACTGACAAGAAAGGAGTTGTGACGAAACAGATACAGGCTGTTCAGACTCTGGAGAACTTGGGTTTTTTCACCACCTGCGTCGTTTGAAAGATTAAAACCGAAAGAGAAGTTGTTGACCTGTTTTCACACCCGCTATGAAGGTAAGAACACCTGTTTAGCTAAAATATTCAACAGAAACCTCAGAAAAACCATTTTTAATGGAAGGGCCTATTTAAGTACCTTGGATTGGTTTTATGTGTACACATACTTGGTTCATATCCACAGGTGTTGCTAATTAGGTACCTGGTTGACACCTGGGATACCAGAAGGTCTAAACAACAATCAATAACAGAATAAGAAATCTCATGGGTTTAATCCACAAATCCTAAACTGCTGCTCAAAATGCACGTTCATTAAGATTTAACACAATTAAAGGGAAATAAACACGTTAATTTCCATAAAGCATCATTACAACAGACATAATCCACCAAACACAGAGTTCCTGTGTTAAGTATTTACATATACGTGTATGGTAATGTATCCATTGGTCTGAATGTTTCTTTAAACAAATGTAAACAAAAATTTCTTGAATCTACCTTAAAAGTGGCCAAGCCGTAGAGCCTTGTGGTGTGAACTGTCTCAGGGGAGACGTTGGTGATGTTTGTAATAAACTCCTCCAGGTATTTACAGGCCTGCTCCAGGTGGGTGGTGTTAATGATAATCTGTACCAGCTACAGGAAGAAAGGAAAGACAAAGTTTCACTTCAGCTGACACACATCAAAACATCTGGTTTAAGAGCTCCTCCCACCTCAGTCAGTCCTATGTGAGGTTTCTTGATCAGGTTTTGCAGACAGCTACTGAGAGTTCTTGTCAACAGCAGGTTGGTTGATTTTCGCAGCATATCGTCAATCTCTGTTGAACTGGAAACACAACATCTGGATTCAATACTTCCAGATACTGTTATCTTTAAGTCACATGAATATTATAAAAATATAATATCTGAGGAAATCTTCAGGTGTCAGTAACCAAACACAAACTGACAAACCTGTCAATCACAGAAACTCCAGAAGAAACTGGAGCTCGTTCTAAACTATTTATAAATCAAGATAAATCAAATCCTTTAAAGGTTAGAGAACTTAAAATTAAAACACTATAGAGTTTAGTGACCTACCTGCGATGTAGTGACTCTGAAAACTTGAGACTCGCGTAAATAAACTCTTTGACTTGTGTGTAAATCTGAGGAACAGACTGGGACATGGGCAGTTTCTTTGGAAAGTCCTGCTGCTTACACACACACACACACACACACACACACACACACACACACACACACACACACACACACACACACACACACGCACAACAACAACAACAAATAATAAGATGATAATACTGTCATGTGATGCAGGTTTTCATTGGATGTGTGTTAACTACATATAAAACAGGATCAGCTGGTTCTTCAGTCTCTCACCTTTTCAATGTCGACATCGTGGAACGGAAAGCGACTGACCACCAGTTTGTATTCCTCTTCTGTTTCAACGGGGATCGGACTGTAATTATCTGACTCAAAAATCTCCCTGTGGGAATAAAATGTAAGTTTCTTTACAGACTTTGATTTTCAGTACAACCATCAGGAAACATCACGGCTGATATATTCTAGAATGATGAATGTCGTTTTCAGGGTGGGAAACATTTAGCAACATTAGAAATGACAGTCATGAAGAAAAGAAAGTTTCTGCTTCATTTTAGAGATTTACAATTTAGAACAAAGTCAAAACGAACTGATGTTCGCCAGGTTCTAAAATTATTCTCAGATTTAAAACAACGATCAACAGATTAAATCATATCTGTTAAAAATCAGAGAAAACACTGAGAAGATGTGTCAAAATCCAGTCCATGATCCACGAGCTTGTGGAACCCCATCAATCCTCTCATATCCTGGAGGACCTCAGTCTCAGTCAGGTTCAGGTCTCTGAAGGTCCACCAGCATCTCAGTCAGGTTCAGGTCTCTGAAGGTCTACCAGCGTCTCAGTCAGGTTCAGGTCTCTGAAGGTCAACCAGCATCTCAGTCAGGTTCAGGTCTCTGAAGGTCTACTAGCGTCTCAGTCAGGTTCAGGTCTCTGAAGGTCAACCAGCATCTCAGTCAGGTTCAGGTCTCTGCAGGTCCACCAGCATCTCAGTCAGGTTCAGGTCTCTGAAGGTCCACCAGCATCTCAGTCAGGTTCAGGTCTCTGAAGGTTCACCAGCATCTCAGTCAGGTTCAGGTCTCTGAAGGTTCACTAGCGTCTCAGTCAGGTTCAGGTCTCTGCAGGGCCACCAGCATCTCAGTCAGGTTCAGGTCTCTGAAGGTCACCAGCATCTCAGTCAGGTTCAGGTCTCTGAAGGTCCACCCGCATCTCAGTCAGGATCAGGTCTCTGAAGGTTCACCAGCATCTCAGTCAGCTTCAGGTCTCTGCAGGTCCACCAGTCTCTCAGTCAGGTTCAGGTCTCTGAAGGTCCACCCGCATCTCAGTCAGGTTCAGGTCTATGAAGGTCCACCAGCGTCTCAGTCAGGTTCAGGTCTCTGAAGGTCACCAGCATCTCAGTCAGGTTCAGGTCTCTGAAGGTTCACCAGCATCTCAGTCAGCTTCAGGTCTCTGCAGGTCCACCAGCATCTCAGTCAGGTTCGTGTCTCTGAAGGTCAACCAGCATCTCAGTCAGGTTCAGGTCTCTGCAGGTCCACCAGCATCTCAGTCAGGTTCAGGTCTCTGAAGGTTCACCAGCATCTCAGTCAGGTTCAGGTCTCTGAAGGTTCACCAGCATCTCAGTCAGCTTCAGGTCTCTGCAGGTCCACCAGCATCTCAGTCAGGTTCAGGTCTCTGAAGGTCAACCAGCATCTCAGTCAGGTTCAGGTCTCTGCAGGTCCACCAGCATCTCAGTCAGGTTCAGGTCTCTGAAGGTCCACCAGCATCTCAGTCAGGTTCAGGTCTCTGAAGGTCCACCAGCATCTCAGTCAGGTTCTGGTCTGTGAAGGTCCACCAGCATCTCGGTCAGGTTCAGGTCTCTGAAGGTTCACCAGCATCTCAGTCAGCTTCAGGTCTCTGCAGGTCCACCAGCATCTCAGTCAGGTTCAGGTCTCTGAAGGTCCACCAGCATCTCAGTCAGGTTCAGGTCTCTGAAGGTCCACCAGCATCTCAGTCAGGTTCAGGTCTGTGAAGGTCCACCAGCATCTCAGTCAGGTTCAGGTCTCTGAAGGTTCACCAGCATCTCAGTCAGCTTCAGGTCTCTGCAGGTCCACCAGCATCTCAGTCAGGTTCAGGTCTCTGAAGGTTCACCAGCATCTCAGTCAGGTTCAGGTCTCTGAAGGTCCACCAGCGGCTCAGTCAGGTTCAGGTCTCTGAAGGTCAACCAGCATCTCAGTCAGGTTCAGGTCTCTGCAGGTCCACCAGCATCTCAGTCAGGTTCAGGTCTCTGAAGGTCCACCAGCATCTCAGTCAGGTTCAGGTCTCTGAAGGTCCACCAGCATCTCAGTCAGGTTCAGGTCTCTGCAGGTCCACCAGCATCTCAGTCAGCTTCAGGTCTCTGCAGGTCCACCAGCATCTCAGTCAGGTTCAGGTCTCTGAAGCTCCATCAGCATCTCAGTCAGCTTCAGGTCTCTGCAGGTCCACCAGTCTCTCAGTCAGGTTCAGGTCTCTGAAGGTCCACCAGCATCTCAGTCAGGTTCAGGTCTCTGAAGGTCTACTAGCGTCTCAGTCAGGTTCAGGTCTCTGCAGGTCCACCAGCATCTCAGTCAGGTTCAGGTCTCTGCAGGTCCACCAGCATCTCAGTCAGGTTCAGGTCTCTGAAGCTCCATCAGCATCTCAGTCAGCTTCAGATCTCTGCAGGTCCACCAGCATCTCAGTCAGGTTCAGGTCTCTGAAGGTCCACCAGCATCTCAGTCAGGTTCAGGTCTCTGAAGGTCTACTAGCGTCTCAGTCAGGTTCAGGTCTCTGCAGGTCCACCAGCATCTCAGTCAGGTTCAGGTCTCTGCAGGTCCACCCGCATCTCAGTCAGGTTCAGGTCTCTGCAGGTCCACCAGCATCTCAGTCAGGTTCAGGTCTCTGAAGGTCAACCAGCATCTCAGTCAGGTTCAAGTCTCTGCAGGTCCACCCGCATCTCAGTCAGGTTCAGGTCTCTGCAGGTCCACCAGCATCTCAGTCAGGTTCAGGTCTCTGAAGGTCAACCAGCATCTCAGTCAGGTTCAAGTCTCTGAAGGTCCACCAGCATCTCAGTCAGGTTCAGGTCTCTGAAGGTCTACCAGCGTCTCAGTCAGGTTCAGGTCTCTGAAGGTCTACCAGCGTCTCAGTCAGGTTCAAGTCTCTGCAGGTCCACCAGCATCTCAGTCAGGTTCAGGTCTCTGAAGGTCTACCAGCGTCTCAGTCAGGTTCAGGTCTCTGAAGGTCTACCAGCATCTCAGTCAAGTTCAGGTCTCTGAAGGTCTACCAGCGTCTCAGTCAGGTTCAGGTCTCTGAAGGTCTACCAGCATCTCAGTCAGGTTCAAGTCTCTGCAGGTCCACCAGCATCTCAGTCAAATTCAGGTCTCTGAAGGTTTGTATTTTTTATTTTGTAGTTATTTATTTTCCGTGCTTTGATGTTCCAATTGTTAAAAAATAAAATAATTTTAGTTCATTATTCATGTTTTTCCCCCTTTTGATTTAGTATTTCAAAAAAAGTACAGATAAAGTATCGGCTCGATAAGGAGTATTGTTAAGAGTAGTAGTATTGATATGTCTTTAACGATACTTATCCCGACTTGGAAGTCTTTTTATAATGACTTTAACTAACTTGTAAAACAAAACATGAGCAAATCCTACCTGAAAACCACCACCCATTTCTTCAGCAGGGTTTCATTGTACTGGTCTCTGACCTCAAAAAGCAGGTCAAAGAGTCGGTTCACTGGGAAACCATAACCCTGCACACAGGTAAAGAAAGTCATGTTAACCAAAGCTGTGCTAAACCCTTCAGTCCCATTCTGGAAGCTAGAAACCAACCTGTAATGTGTCAGCAAAGATAACGATCAGATTCTTCAGCTCCAAAACCAGATCAGGGTCTTCACAGTATGACTGGAGACAGAAGGACCACATCATTAAAAACAAGAATTAAAAGCTGCACAATGAAAGAAAATAGAAGATGGAAATAGCATCTAAGAAGGTCTGTTCACACGGTGTACTCCTCTTATTACGACCACATTCACAGAGCAATCAGTCTCTCTGTTTTCCTTGGGAGTTTGCATACCTGCGCACATGTCGACCAACATAGTTTCATTTTGAAAGGATTGCAAAGTAGAAACTAGAGCCATGAGACCACGGATGTTTCTAAAGAGAGACCATGCCTCTTCACTGGGAGTTAAAAAGTGAAGCCATGCTATCACACATGCAGGTGCTGCTGTACCCAGAGTCCCTCACGATGGGGCTGCAAGTCTCGCCCACTCTCATCAGCACAATTAACATGTTTAAGCATTAAATAACCAACTAGAGAGCACGTACAGACTCCTGCCAAGCAGCTCATTTCCAACATAATCTGATATATTTATTTGATTAACATTATTAAATTCACTGACCATGAAAACATCCCTTCAGCATTTGGAATCACTTTCATATCATTATTAGTTCAACAGTAATTCAATTTGTTTTCATCCTGTTTCCAACCTTTCATAAAAATATCATCCAAATTTGTTCAGAAAGTTTTGAATTTATCTGATTAACAGACAAACTAATGTCTCCAAAAACACTCCCTCTCCTCAGTGAAGGGAATTACAGCTAAATGTGTAGAAAAAGGAACATTTGTACACAGAACACAATGGAACTACATGAATAAACAGAAGTCAAGGTTGGGCGATAATAAATGTAAATGGTAAATGTCCTGTATTTGTATAGTGCTTTTCTAGTCATTCAGACCACCCAAAGTGCTTTCACACTACAAGTTTTACATTCACCCATTCACACAACCCGATATGTAAGCCGGGGGGAGAGGGTAGGGGCTAACACTCACACAACCCAATACACAGATCGGAGGGCAACATGGGGTTCAGTGTCTTGCCCAAGGACACTTCGACATGTGGTGGTGGAAGCCGGAATCGAACCAACAACCTTCCGATTGGGAAACGACCGCTCTAACCACTGAGCCACAGCCGCCACCATTACAGTAAAAAAAATACACCTGCTGTAAATTTACTCCCTGCAATGAGGAAATAAGTTAAACTTTAGATACGTTTGTGCATGAAGAGCTGACTTCCTGTAGGTTCTTCTGTTCCCATTGCTGCAGCTGTCAACTGGGAACTGAAGGAGGCAGAAGTGCATTTCAGGGTAAACAGAAACTGTCCTGCTGAATCTCCGACTGCATCTGTCTAATACAGCCGGGTGTTTCTAGCCTGATAAAATCAGTCAATCTGAAAGAACCTTTACAAACCAGTCAGTCAAAAGGAAACGTACAAGCTGCTGCTGCTGTTGTTATCGAATGAGTGTGCACAGCGAGCAGAGGGAAGTTTGAACCAGAAAAGGTTCATGTTTGTTAGGAACATATTGGAGGCGGAGACACACGATGAAAGAACAAGCGCCACAGCTGATGGAACATGTTAGAGAGCTTGTTGTGGTCCACAAACATGTGAAACACCTGATTTCATCTGGTCTTTAGAAGCACAGCTTCAAACTGGACCTTCAGTTCACAGCCTGCTGAACCTCAGTACTAGCATAAACAGCTGATAGGTGGGAAAAAACTTCTAGAAGTTAAATACTGATTTTGTTAATTCTCTCATGTTACTGTAATGTTGTAAATCATTCAAATATATTTTTTAGTTAATTCACTTAATTCCTCCATGAATAGAAATAAAAAATCTTTACTGTTGCATCTCCTCCTTGAGCTGCCACCTTATCATGGTGGGGGAGTTTGCGTGCCCGGCTGATCCTAGGAGCTATGTTGTCTGAGGCATTATGCCCCTGGTAGGGTCACCCATGGCAAACAGGTCCTAGGGGACGGGCCAGACTAAGTGCAGTTCAGAAGACCTCTATAAACAGATCAAGAACAAGGACTGTGGCGTCGCCCGGTATACCCCCCCGGTCCGCGTACACAGCGTCTGGCTGTTGGGACGTAGAACGTCACCTCATTTGGGAGGAAGAAGCCTGAACTTGTGCGGGAGGTTGAGAGGTACCGGCTAGATATAGTCGCGCTCACCTTCATGCATGGCTTGAGCTATGGAACCCAGCTTCTCGAGAGGGGATGGACACTCCACTTTTCTGGCGTTGCCTGCGGGCTGGTGTGGGCTTGCTTATAGCTCCCCAGCTCAGCTGTCATGTGTTGGAGTGTACCCCGATGAACGAGAGGGTCATGTCCTTACGCCTTTGGATCGGGGACAGGCCTCTGTCACTGTTGTCTCAGCCTATGGGCCCAACAGCAGTGCCAGAGTACCAGACCTTCTTGGGGTCCCTGGGAGGGGTCCTAGACAGTGCACTGACTGGGGACTCCATTGTTCTACTGGGGGACTTAAACGCCCACGTGACAGTGAGACCTGGAGGGGGGTGATTGGGAGGAACAGCCTCCCCGATCCCCCCAAGTGGTGTTCAGTTATTGGACTTCTGTGCCAGTCACAGTCTGTCCATAATGAACACCATGTTCGAGCACAAGGGTATGGCACATGGCACCAGGACACCTTTGGCCAGGGGTCAATGCTCAACTTTGTCATCGTGTCATCTGACCTTCGGCCACGTGTCTCAGACACTCAGGTGAAGAGAGGGGCTGAGCTGTCAACTGATCACCACCGGGTGGTGAGTTGGATCCACTGGCGGGGAAGAGGCCACTCAGACTCTGGAGAATAATGCAAATACTAAATGTTTTATACCCCATTTTATACGATGGAAATATAAATATACACCCGAATGTTATGAGAAATTCAGTGAATTGCAATTAATTGCAGTCTTTCTTTGGAAAGAAAATGAATTAACTCATATAATCTTACTGCATTTGTAAATAATGCCCCTTTTCCACTGGCATCGACTCTCTGCAGTTTACATGTTCTCCCCGTGCATGTGTAGGTTTTCTCCGGGTACTCCAGTTTCCTCCCACAGTCCAAAAACATGCAAGAGGTTAACTGGTGACTCTAAATTGTCCCAAGGTCTGAGTGGATGTGAGCAGCAGTTTGTCTCTGTGTGACCCTGTGATGGACTGGCGACCTGTCTAGGGTGTCCCCCGTCTCTCGCCCAAAGACTGCTAGAGATAGACACCAGCTCCCTGGGACCCTAAACAGGAAGAAGCAGGTTCAGAGGATGGACAGACAGATGGTTCATTATGGCATGATGCTGTCGGGTGAAGCTACATGTGTCATGTGCCAGCTGAGGGGCTGCAGACCAACTGGGAGACTACAGTCTTCCTCCCATGCTGTGCAACCCTTCCTCTGACCTGTCAGCATAATCTTCTGCATCATTTACTGACTGGAGCCTAGCAGTCAGAAATATTCCATGTAGATAATACTGATATTGTTACAACCTCTCTCTTTAAACCCTCAGGACCTCTGACTGCATCCAAATGTGGATTCTGACCTCCTGTCTTGACAGTGACATCGTTTGTGAAGCTGACTGTGCACTGCCCTCCACTGTGTGTGTGTGTGTGTGTGTGCGTGTGCACTGAGTGAAAGCTCCTTCCAAATAAAAAGAGCCCCAGCAGGCTGCAGAATCTCTAGTAACTCAACAATCTCATTCACAGTCAATCCCCTGCTGTGTGTGTGTGTGTGTGTGTGTGTGTGTGTGTGTGTGTGTGTGTGTGTGTGTGTGTGTGTGTGGGTTTGTATTTCTGACCTCCTGAGGACCAGTTTCCTGACTTTTACTATCTTTCTGGGGTCCGAGGGTTCTTGTGGGGACCGAAGCCTGGTCCCCATGAGGGGGACTCCCCTTTTTAGGGTTAGGTTTATAGGTATGGTGTGAATAGAGTTTTAGTTAGTCTTAGGGTTAGTTATAGATCAGTAATAGTTAAGGTTAGTAAAAGGGTTTGGGTTAGGTATAAATCTAGTTACTAAAATCAATGGAAGTCAATGGACGGTCCCCATAAGGATACCAAAACAAACTTGTGTGTGTGTACGTGCGTGTGTATATACACGTGTTTATGTGTGTGTGTGCATGCGCGTGTGTGTGCATGCGCATGTGTGTGTGTTTATGTGCGTGTGTGCTCATGCATACGTGTGTGTTTCTGTGTGCATGTGTCTTTATGTGTGTGTGTATGCGTCTGTGCGTGCATATGCGTGTATGCATGTATGCGCATGTGTGTGTGTGTGTGTGTGTGTGTGTGTGCATATGCATGTGTGTGTGTGAGTGTGTCAGCTTACAGAATGTGTACGGAGCACAGCGATAATCTTGGACAAGGCCATGTTCCACAGTTCATCAGTAAAAGCTCTCGTCACCAGTCCTGTTGTAGCATGAAGGATGTGATCCTCCACAACAAAAAACCTGAGGAGAAACACACACACCTCAGCATTGCACCTGAAAATAAAACTCAACAAGTCTTAGTGTTGCATCTTACCCAACAATCTGATTGAAGTATCTTCTGTATCCTTCCACTGTCTCGTGCTGAAATTACAAAGCAACATGTAAACAGAGATGGAAGCATAACAGCATGGAGGACAGAGTTCACGGTGCAAGGTGACACGTTTTATTATTAATCCTGATGTGCATCAAGCTGTGCACACGTTCTAATTTAAACACATGAAGAACAGTTAAAAAAAATAAATAAAAATTGATAAACATGATGTATCAGCGTCGGAATTAAACTGGACTCCAAACAGTCCGCCTCCTTATATTGTTTCCTTCTCTTTGATTTCTTGCTTGTATGCTTTGGATAAAAGCGTCTGCTAAATGACAGTAGTAGTAGTAGTAGTAAAACTCCAGAAAAAGTGTAGAAAAAAACTTGTCTACAGCAGACTGTTCAGATTTGTAGTTTTCCAAACCCCCAAAAGTCCATCATGTTTTGCTCCAACGAAAACCGTCTCACTCGACTCCACTGGTGTTTCAGAACAATCATGTGTTAGCATTGTGTTTTGGGGCGGGTGTTCAGGTATGATTGACAGGTAAAGTAAAACAAACATGGCTGCTGGTGGATGTACACATAAAAGCAGCTATTGAATCTGTTTTAGGACTAGAGACGATTTCTTGGTTGTAAAATGATCAAAGTTAAGAACTTTGTGTATTTCTTGATGGTAACAATGTGTTTTACTTCTGACTGGATTTGTAAGAACTTGTTTTACTGTGATTGGCTAAAGACAAATGCTGGTGCGTCCTCCGATCATATTAAAATATTATACCAGAACATGTCTCCTCCCTTTTTTAAGCCGCTTTCAGACTAAGCAGTTCCAGATCATTGTGGGTATTGTGGTGTTCCTCACCATGTTAGCTTGTGGCTGTAACACCAGACGGGCCTGTTTCTTCCTCTGTTTCCTGTAGTAGTTCTCAAACGTTTCTCTGTCACCCTGCAGACCAGAAACACTTCATCAACAATGTGTTTGGCTAACTGCAAATACTCAACATCTCATGGTGTTACGAGCCACCATGTTCATTCATTTATTTGTTAGATGTCAACCCTTGCTTGACCCTGATAAGGGTTGTGAGGGAGCTCAAACATACAAGCAAAACTGTTTATCTTGCTACAGAATTAAATAAATAACCTGAAACTGTTCAGCTGAATGAGAATGTGTGCATGTGTGTCCAGATGAAAGGTGTTGTCTCACTTCTCATGATGAGAAAGAATCTGCCCGTGAGCCGCAGCAACACTCACCAGCACAGTGTAAATATGTAGACACCTGTAAACAGGTGAGAAGTCCACCAGGTCCTGAGCTGTAAGAATCTGAGACATAAAAAACAGAAATCTAATTTTAGACAGAAAGACTCAAACAAGTGTTCTGCAGCACCAACCAACCCATGACCAACAATGTACTGGATTCAGAAACCCTTAACATTTACTCACCTCTTCATCAGCTTCTTCTTCATCCACCGTGTCGTCATTCATTAACAGGCCATTGTGAATGTAGTGTGTCCTCTGACTGAAAGGATACTCAGGCTTGGTATATTGGCCGACGTTGGCCTGCTTTGCTACAGCACTGTTAAACGTCCTGTGTTGCTGTGCCTGGGTGAGCGTGCACGGACACACACACACTGGTCTAACAAACTGTAAAAGTGTGAATGGAAGATGTTGAAGTGTCAGCTCATACCTGTCTCACTGCAGTCTCTCCAACCTTATCAGAATGTTTCCGGATGCTTTCCAGGAAGTCTTTCAGGTCCGACATCGAGATCTCTTTGATCTCCTCTCTCAGCTTGGGCAGGTTTTCAGCCATAATCTGACAGAACCTGTACTGACTAACCCTGTAGAGGGATACAGCACATATCACTTACTAATTTGTACAAGTCAACATTATCTACAGTTATTTAACTCATTCAGTGCCACTTTCAGATTTCATATCCCCCTCAGTGACAGAGATGTTTAGCATTTTTACAGATTTTTGAAGGCCCACAGAATATTTTCTCCTATTACTATGTAAAATCTGAAACCACCATCCGAAAGACTAGTCTTTCTTCTTTCAGCAACAAAAATAAGTTTCTACCTCTATCTGTTATTTAGAAATCTGCAGTAGAAAAGAGGACCTTTTATGAAAATCCACACGTTTCAGGACTAAAAGCTGAGATAAAGAACATTTGTGTAAAGAGGATTTTCAAGCAGATCAGTGACTTCGATGTAATATTTCATGTTTCAATGATTCATGCAACATCTGAACTATGTTTTACTACTATGAAAGTGAAAAACAACAGTAAAAAGTACTTAAAAAGAGTTATTTATAAACAACTTCAGCACTTGAATAAAATCTAAGAAATAAAGCAGCAAATCTATGATTCAGATACTTGGTTAGTCAGTTACTTCAGTTAGTCGGCCAACACCTCCCCGGCCATCTGTTTGTCCATCAACACTTTCTGTGTGTTTTATGCGGTGAATTGTTCTTTATTTTGCTCCCTACTGCCTTCAGAAGATCCTAACAGCAGATACTGGTCAGATAAATCCACCTCAGCTTCACTAAAATCCCCAGAAGAACCGTCACGTCTGGCTGAAGACATCACAAGCTTGAAATGACGAGCTGGATCAAAAACCGCGCCTCCTTCGACACAATACTCGTTCCCGGTAGATCCGACTGTCGCACTGGAGGGACTTTATTCTTGTAATAACTCCACCACCTTCTCAATTCCATCAATTCTATATTTTTTTGTAATAACGCTGAACAACAAGATCGATTCCCAGCCGCTTCAGGGTTGAGCACAAAGCAGAAAATAGTAAAGCAAATGTCTTCTGTTCACCCTTGTCTTCAGGAATGTGGCTTCTCTCTTCATGATAATGACCAGTACGAAGCATGTCCCGTCTGTCTGGGTGCCGTCCACCCTAGAAAAGCTTTGACGTAGCCAGATGCATGTGTGTTTTGCAGCCAACTTCGACGCCCATTGTTTGAATGGCAAGTCAAATTTGTGCAGAAGGTGCTGGGAGGAACTACTGTATCAAGACAGGACCCCTTGCTCTCAGAGTCGAGGAACCCGGCTTCCTCGCTGATGACTCTGATGTGCCTCCGTTTGAGATGCTGCATCATCACCTACCAAACGTGTGAGTGAATGACAAACTGTAGTGTGAAGCGCTTTGGGAGTCGTAGGACTTGAGTGTCTATACAAGTACACACCATTTACCGTTCTCCCATGCCAGGCAAGGTTGGACTTGCAGATGTTGCAGATAACAAATGCCTTTGCTTTGTTTAAGGTGAGATGCTCACAAACTTTTGAAGTTTTTATCTTCTTACCTGCATCTGCCATGTTCTGTGTGTGTCTATCTTGCACTGCTCTGCTTTTGGCAACTTGCTCACATTGCCTGTTAAATAAAGCTTGCGTGAAAGAAAAAAAGTTGCACGAATGGCGAGCTACACAACAAAACTATGACAAAAATTTGTTGCCAGTGAATTTCATCATCAAATTTTATTGCTTCGTTGGTGCAGCCCTAGTTTCTTGAACATGACAATGAGTTCACTGTACTCAAATGGTCTCTACAGTCACCGGATCTCATTCCAATAGAACACCTTTGGGATGTGGTGGAACGGGAGATTCACATCATGAATGTACAGCTGACAAATCTGCAACAACTGTCATCAGTCCAGGCAACATTTTTCCAGTCTTCAACTGTCCAATTTTGGTGAGCTCATGCAAATTGTAGCCTCTTTTTCCTATTTGTAGTGGAGATGAGTGGTACCCGGTGGGGTCTTCTACTGTTGTAGTCCATCCGCCATCCGAGTATCCTGTCAGCATTTTCCTCAGAGGAGGTTAGGAAATGTTTGGCCTTCAGGTCCGCCAAATAAGATAAGAGAGATTAGAAGAAGACTGAGGAATTTTCAACAGCCTTGAGTCCTTATGGTGCACTTTTTGAGTAGAAATCTGAAACAGCCGAAATGGACCAAATCACATGAAAACAGTCAATCAATCCCTCCTCCACACTGAGCCGAACCTGCAGCTTCTCTAAGATGACAACCATCCTTCCAGTGAGATCCTAACCACATGAGTTTGTGATCCAGACCCCCCGAACTTTAGTCTAAGAGCTGCCAGATAAGGCCCACACATTCCATATGTTCCGAATTTGTCAATGGGCCAGGTAAGTGCAATCAGCAGGTATCTCGCGATCAATAATCCAAATATATACTTTTTCCACATCCTCCACTGACAGAGTGAGGGCCGAGTCCAGGCATGGTGGCTCCTCCTTCCCGAGCCTCAGATTTGAATAAAAAAATGTTTCCAGTGCATTACGTGACCACGATACCAGATCCGTAATTTTATATTCAAAGAATTTACAGAGGGGAGACTTATACCCCTGAGGAATGCAGCTTTCTGATTGGCTGAGGGTTTCTGAGTTTCGCATAGAATGGCAATCCCTCTCAAAGTTTCTTCATTTATTTTAATTGTTTCAGTTTCACGTGTCTTTTCAGTGTTGTAAACAACTCGTAAACGCTGGCCGGCTGCAGTTCTTCAGGATACGTGCACACGGGGGGTTAGGGATAAATATCACGTTTTTCCTACATTATATTGAAGAACTGGATCAGACTATCACTTTTTTGGAATTTGAAAATATCATATACTGAAAAGGGGAAAACTCTGGATTGCAGCTTTAAATCTGAAATGAAGATTAGGGGAGGGTTATTGTAAATATACTCTGCTTGTAGTTTGGTCTGAGCTTCAGCTGTCAAACACTCACATCTGACTCTAGAACATTTTGGTATATGTAAGAGTGATGGACTCAGAACATACAAACAAGTCCAAATGCTTCAATTTTTTTCTAATTGTTTTGAAATGAAAAAGTTAGGAACATCATTGTTTACTAGGAGTGTAACAGTTCACGGGAGTGTGTTGAACCCTTCGGTTCAGCCCACTTGCGTACTAATTCGGTGCATTTTTTCCATAAACGTATCATTTGTGTGATATTAAGCGCAGCGGAAGAAAGTTTCCAGGCGAGTTCCTGCACAGACGCTGTATTGAGTGACGCACAGCGGAGCTACAAACACATTGAAGTAAATACATGAGCTGAGGGGTGTAACAGAACACACATTCATACGAACTGTTTCGGTACTGGGCTGTTGGTATAATGCAGATGTTTACTGATCTGATTACAGCTAGTTAACAGGCTTGTTTTGTGCGCAGAGCATCTTCAGTGGCAGACTGGAGGTTTGGTGTCACCACCGGACTCCCACTTGAGTTTTTTTTTTCCTCTAGCAGACGTCAAGGCTAATGTAAACAAGCCGGAGCTTGAACACCCTCCTTTATCTATAAGGTCTCTTGTTTGGTAAGTTAAGCTGTATTCTATTTTTTATTCCTATTTTTATGTTTTCTTATTTTTTAATGTTTGAGTTTTATAAGAAAATATATACACTCACCGGCCACTTTATTAGGTACACCATGCTAGTAACGGGTTGGACCCCCTTTTGACTTCAGAACTGCCTCAATTATTCGTGGCATAGATTCAACAAGGTGCTGGAAGCATTCCTCAGAGAGTTTGGTCCATATTGACATGATGGCATCACACAGTTGGCGCAGATTTGTCGGCTGCACATCCATGATGCGAATCTCCCGTTCCACCACATCCCAAAGATGCTCTATTGGATTGAGATCTGGTGACTGTGGAGGCCATTTGAGTACAGTGAACTCATTGTCATGTTCAAGAAACCAGTCCGAGATGATTCCAGCTTTATGACATGGCGCATTATCCTGCTGAAAGTAGCCATCAGAAGTTGGGTACATTGTGGTCATAAAGGGATGGACATGGTCAGCAACAATACTCAGGTAGGCTGTGGCGTTGTAACGATGCTCAATTGGTACCAAGGGGCCCAAAGAGTGCCAAGAAAATATTCCCCACACCATTACACCACCACCACCAGCCTGAACCGTTGATACAAGGCAGGATGGATCCATGCTTTCATGTTGTTGACGCCAAATNCTGACCCTACCATCCGAATGTCGCAGCAGAAATCGAGACTCATCAGACCAGGCAACGTTTTTCCAATCTTCTATTGTCCAATTTCGATGAGCTTGTGCAAATTGTAGCCTCAGTTTCCTGTTCTTAGCTGAAAGGAGTGGCACCCGGCGTGGTCTTCTGCTGCTGTAGCCCATCTGCCTCAAAGTTCGACGTACTGTGCGTTCAGAGATGCTCTTCTGCCTACCTTGGTTGTAACGAGTGGTTATTTGAGTCACTGTTGCCTTTCTATCAGCTCGAACCAGTCTGGCCATTCTCCTCTGACCTCTGGCATCAACAAGGCATTTCCGCCCACAGAACTGCCGCTCACTGGATATTTTTTCTTTTTCGGACCATTCTCTGTAAACCCTAGAGATGGTTGTGCGTGAAAATCCCAGTAGATCAGCAGTTTCTGAAATACTCAGACCAGCCATTCTGGCACCAACAACCATGCCACGTTCAAAGTCACTCAAATCACCTTTCTTCCCCATACTGATGCTCGGTTTGAACTGCAGGAGATTGTCTTGACCATGTGTACATGCCTAAATGCACTGAGTTGCCGCCATGTGATTGGCTGATTAGAAATTAAGTGTTAACGACCAGTTGGACAGGTGTACCTAATAAAGTGGCCGGTGAGTGTAAACTGTTGTTTGCAAAAGTTGACGATTAAACAAAAAGCTATTTTTTATGTTTTGTGTTTTTTTCCCACTTACTATGCCAAAAATGAACCAAACCGTGACCTCAAAACCGAGATACGTATCGAACCGTGATTTTTGTGTACCGTTACACCTCTAGTGTTTACACATTTCACACCGAAAGTATTTTCAGGGTGGAGAAGATAATAATAATGTTCATATTTATGTTTGATTCTGCCAATTTAAAAAAAACAAAAGCTTTTAAAAAAAAACAGAGAAGAACAACCACCATGCCCGCACTGAAATTTACTGAGGAGTGATGACGCCACGCAGGGCGACTCGAGCACCAGCGCCCATCTACGTAACTCAAAGGCCAGGATTTATGCCCTCAGCTTTACAAATTACTATTGGTATTATTTTACATTTGTTCAGGGTTTAACAACAAATGCTGCTGTGAATAGAACAAGTTAACCGGCATGGCTGTCCAGGAGCTCTTCATTAACCAGGTCAGTGAGACACGGAACCTCAGTAGCATCACAGAACTAACAGGAGTAACATGAGCTACTGGTCAGTGAGGAGTTTCATGTTTTTAGAATTTGACTTTCTCCTCTGTTGATCATCTTTTTGTTTGTAAAAACAAAAACAGGATGTTGTTTTAACGTCCTGAAAGACCTGAATCTCAAATTTGGGAAGTGAGAAAGACAAAAAAAACAAACAAACAGAAAAAGACAGGTTCAGCTTGTGCATTTAACTCCTGACTTACTTCAAATATTATCTGCTTTATGACTCTGCAGGTTGTTTTTATGACATGTTTCTAAAAACATTAAACTTCAGCAGCACACGTGATGTGTCCTACCTGGGAATATAGATCTTCTCCAGCTGTTCCATGGTTTTCAGTGCTGCATAATATCTAAAGAAACAAAGACATTTTCAAACTCAAAGACTGATTTGGATCAAGGACTGATCTAGATTGTTACAAAATTCCAGATACTTTGATCCAGAAAAGACAAACATAATGAACCTTCAGATTTTTTTCTTACTATAAGAACAAATGATGTCATAAACCTGCAACAAACACCAACAGATAGTCGAGACTCTGGAATCAGACGTGTGGAACAGATCTGATGTTCCTTCACAAGATCTGGAGCTCCATCCAGAAGAAAACCACCAATAACTACTGAACTAATAATGATATTAACATCAATCCAACTGTTAAAAGGTGTTTCCATGATCAATGAATTGGATAATATCGATAAAACAAAGGTTAGATTTTTAATTTATGTGTAAATCACAACATGGGAGGAACTGAGGTGCTTGTTGAAGGTCTGAGCTCTATGAAAGATTTTCTAGTTTAAATATATGTCACAGATGATGGGTCTTTTTATCTCTGCAAGATGCTTCCTGAGTTGGATTATCTAGTTTATTTCATACACGGGACTGTTGGTGGATGGCTGAGAAGCACAAGGGCTCTGATTGGCTCAGATCAACATGTGATTGTGTATCTGGGCTCTGATTGGCTCAGATCAGCATGTGGTTGTGTATCTGGGCTCTGATTGGCTCAGATCAGCATGTGATTGTGTATCTGGGCTCTGATTGGCTCAGATCAGCATGTGGTTGTGTATCTGGGCTCTGATTGGCTCAGTGAAGATAAGCAATAATCGAAGTTTCTTAAATTAAATATACATTTACAGAATACCACCACACAAAACAGACGCTGAAATAAAAATGGTTTTCTATTTCAACAATAAGTTCACATGGCAGCAGGGTTCCTTGAATTCACTTCATTGAAACACATCAAATATTTATCTGCAATCTAATCAATCTCCTTTTCAGCTGTGGTGAAATGCTTTGTGAATTGGATACCTCTTGGATTCCAGCTGCTCCTTTAATTTGCTGTACATTTCAAGCACTGCAAAGGAAGAAAAAGGAGCAGGATTAGTTTGCTGTTCTGAGCCTATGCCTAAACCTTTTAAATTAGAACCCAATATTTTAAGCTACTGACTGGTGAATCCAGAATGTGGTGTAGCTCATCTTTGTGAATATAATTTTCTTAGAGGCATCTAGGTGGTCGTTACTTGTTCATACCTTCCACAAGCTAGCAGACGAGCTGCTTGTGTCTGGATGCCCTCGTGAAAAAAAAAATCAACAAAGCCCGAGTTCTATACTAAAACCTGACTTCTAATCCAAGACCTGAGTCCTAATCAAAAACCCAAATCCTAATCCAAATCAAAGTCCTAATCTAGTCTGAATAAAGGCAGAACAGGCAGGTTTAAGAATAATCAACACAATTCAAAAACAACTGATGGAACATTTGACAATTAAGGAGGGTAATTAGCAGCAGCTCAGTAACATGACTGAGTATAAAAAGGATCATTTCAGAGAGACAGAGCTTTTCTAACTGACCTTCCTGAAGTCCAGATGTTTCACCACCAGAAAACATTTGGAGCATCATGAAGCCACTGAGATCAGGGTCCTCATTTATCAATCGTTCATAGAAACTGTCCCATATTCTATCCTACGCATGAAATTCAGAATGTTTGTACGAACAGTCAAAAGTCTGATTTATCAAATTTGCGGTGGCCACTTGTACGCACATCATGTGTTGATAAATCCCACCTGTGTGTACTCAGGTCCTCGTGCCCGTTCAGTCATTAACATACAGAAACGCCCTCAATTAGCCATATTTGGTTATAGCACTTCCTTTAAAGCCCGTACAGGAAATCTCTAAAATAATGGTCAAGAGAGCAAAATAAACAATAAATAAAGAACTTTCTGTGACAGCGAGGTCGAGGAACTTGTTGCAGAAGTGGAACAGAACCAACAATTGCTGTTTGGTTCTCTCAGCTCGGTAGAAAGCAATAAAAGAAAAATTATCACTTTGGAGAGAGTTGCAGATAAATACGTTTGGAACAGATGAGAGATCTCCTTCAGAAATAAAAAAGAAATGTTTTGATATAAAAATACACATGAAAAACATGTAGAAGAACACAGAAGGTCCAGAACTGCTACGGGAGGTGGACAGAATACCACAGAACTGGACATGTTGCTCTGACTGGTGTTACTGTACACGGGGACAGTGAAAACATCTTCACCAACAGAACATGCAGGACCATCCAGTATCCATAAAGAAGATAAGTCAAACTTTTTATTATTATTATTTAAAGTGAAACATCCTCCTTAACCTTAACTCTCTCTATACAAATAAAGGAAATAATTAGGCGCTTGGAGACGGGTAAATAATAGACCTATACACTTTATTTCAAAACAGAAGCTGTGCTATATGTTGTCACACCGGAGGAGCAGACACGGGTCAAACAGCTGGCGGAAGAGACTATGGTGTGTAAGGATCCAAAGATTCTGACTGAAGCAGTCCTGAAAAATCAGGAGGACGCAATAAAGTCTCTTATGGAAGTGAAGAAGTTAATTTTAATGAACATACTGTTGAAATCAACGACTCCCTCAAACAAGTTGCTGCTTGTGCTTCACACATAATGAATAAATAACCTAGTTATGATTTGAAACAGGCCTTTTTATGATCAATTAATGTTTATTTAGAAAGCACTATCTGCAGGAACCGCGTGCGCTCACCCAGCATCTGCATGGTCATGGAAGACGCGCTCCCTCCCTACGGGGTGCAGGCTCTGCCAAATCCCCCAATAATACAAGATCAGCCATCCTATGATCTCAAATATCTCTAACTCACAGCTGTCTTTTATTACTTTGACCACCAATTATGCAACAAGCTGTTTATTAACACACATAATTACTAACTGGTTCAGAGATAATTTGTGTGCGTGGGTCACTGAGACCTTCAGAATTTGGGTTCCATGTTCTACCACTAGATGCTGTACGTACGCACGACCAGAGCTGTACTTATATTTAGGATTTCTACACACAAGTACAAATTGATAAATACCACATGATGCGTAGAATTGTTCTAACGCACGAAATACACACAGATGTGTGTGTAAGAACGATTGATAAATGAGGGTCCAGGACTGTAGAGCAGCTAGAATCCTGCATCAGACAAGAATGGAACCAGATTCCTCTCCTAAACCTCCAGCTGGTCTCCTCACCTCCAGATGTTTACAGACAGATGTTAGAAGAGGAGATGCTACATGATGGTAAACATCACCCTGTTCCAGCTTTATGAGATGTGTTGCTGCCATCAAATTCAAAATGATCAAATATTTCAGTTTCAACATCTGACATGTTGTTCATGTTCTACTGGGAATAAAATCTGAGATTTACAGATAATTACTTTCTATTTTTATTTATATTTTACACAGAGTAGCATCTTTTTTTGGAGATGGGAGTGTATTTAGAACAAAAAAACAACTTTGCTATTGTAATGGCAAACATCACATCAGTAAGTGTTAAGTATAAAACATACCAAGAGTTGCAAACCAAGTTAAAACCCAGTTAAATAGTCTTGAAGACATAAATACTGGAAATTTGCTGTGAGAAATGGGGCACTAAAATTATTCAGCAGTGGTCACGATGACAAGACTGCCAGTTCTCCAAAGCACTTCTATTACTTTTTATCTTGTTATCATAATATCACAGGTGACTAATGCACCGAGATGAGCTGCTGGCACTGATGAGCTTTATTAGATGTTAATGAACAGGTTGGATAGTAAACAGTATGACCTGGTAAACAAAGCTGGAGCTTCTCTACAGTGGTGGCCATGTTCCTCTGCTGGATTCGACAGTGCATCACCTCTTCTGTCTGAGATGTTACCTGTGAGACAAAACAAACACTGAAAGGATGACGTTTGAAATGGTGCTCATGTCCAAAGCTGAACACTTCTTGTAGGGAATGAGCATAAATATATGAAGTGACAGAAGAACAAAAAACCTAGTTTTGTAATTTGCAAATTCATGCATATACCATACATGAACTTACTTCCTTCCCAGCATCTTGTAATCGTCGATTAGTGTCTGTCACCTGACCCTGAAAAAACAAATACGCATCAGTTTAACTGCACAACGTTCAGTTAACCTCCACCATCTTCTTTCTCAGCTCCAGACTAGTTTCCTGTATTTGGCCTGGTGAGTAACAGCAGTCCCTCTCACGTGTTCACGCAGGTTTCATGTGACAAGATCCATCTTTAAGTGTGTTTGTGGCGCACTGTGCTGACAGAATGGAAGTGCATGCAGTGACGTCCTGTAGACGATCAGTCCTGTTTTTAAAGCGGTAATTTCACAAAAATTTCAGGACTTTGTGGTTATTTCTGAAGTATTAACCTGTAATATGAAACATTTTATATCTAAAAAATGTTAGGAAACACTGATTAACAGACCTTTCAATCTGTCTGCGTCAAGATTCGTCTGGTTCAGTCAGGCTTCGGGCTCCAACTCATTAATATTCATTATACTAATTTGCTGGACTCAGATTGGCTAACAAACTAGCCTATGAGAGCAAGGCATACTTTTTCCTGCCCCGCTGTGCATGGCAACAGCAGACGTTCTCTCTTCCTGTTTGCTACGTTTTATGCTAACAGCTTTTAACAGCAGCATGCTAGGCGTGGTTTCAACTGTGGGAGCTGATGAATGCTAACAAAGGAGTTGTGACGAAACAGATACAGGCCGTTCAAACTCGTAATTTATCGCCACCTGCGTAGTTTGAGAGATAAAAACTGAAAGAGAAGTTGTTGACCTGTTTTCACACCCACTATGAAAGTAAGAACACCTGTGGAGCTAAAATATTCAACAGAAACCTCAGAAAAATGGAAGGGCCTCTTTAATGCAGTGTCAGCTCAAGGCCAGGAAACCACCAGCATCCAGTTTGACCCCTAACCCTTGCACAGAGATTCCTCCTGCCCATCTTTAAATCTGAGAGAGTCTGTCTCTCTGAAATGTTTCTTTTTATACTCGGTCATGTTACTGAGCTGCTGCCCATTGAGACAGTTAGAGAGTAATGCACTCTGACTACATAAGTAACATCATTGGCTCCTTTCTCCTATCTATCCTAGCTATCAAAATAAAATTAAAAATTAAAAAAATAATTTAACTGAAAATAATTTTCATGCATTTAGTCTGATCTGTAGACCTCACAGCACAAACGTCTCCTACCATCAGTTTCTCTGCATCAGCACGGACTTTAAGAAGCTCTGTGATGGCATCCACAAAGCCTTGGTGGTGAAAATTGCACATTTTTTCAATCTCACGGTCATGATTTCTTATCCTGGCATCCAGCTTCTCCATGAAGCGTTTGTGGGCATTGGGCTGGTCATCATAAATAGACCTGAAAGAAAAAAAAACGAGAAGTAGTAAGAATTTAAAAAAAAAAAAAAAACAGAAAAAGAGCAAGATGGAGCAAGAATGAAAAGATTGAATAATAAACAATCCTTAGAATAAAACATGTGTTTTCATGTACAACTTCAAAAGGGTTCATGATGTCTCCAGCTCTCAGAAGTCCAGCTGTATTTGAAACTGTTTTGAATGTATAATTACTGTTTAAAAGTTTCTGCACTGTCATTTCATTGAGTATAATGCATGATAATGTATGTTGTTCTAATGACACACCCCTAAAAATGACTTGTTAAAACTTAATGTGAGAACAGACCATCTCTGTATTTGATACTGTCAGCTTTGTTTTTGAGGACCACAGTTTGTTTTGTTTGTCTTCTTTCTGCACCCGTGCACCACAGACATGAACTGAAACCAGACCCACTTTAAACACAATGCTCTACACTACTCACACGCTACATGATGCTACATGTTACATGATGCTACATGATGCTACATTATGCTACATAATGTTACATGACGCTACAAGATGTTACGTGACGCTACAAGACGTTACACGATGCTACAAGACGTTACACGATGCTACAAGATGTTACATGACGCTACATGATGCTACATGATGTTACATTGTTTATTCAACTTCTGTTGAAGAAACCAGGCTTAGACAGCAACAACTTTTCAAATTTTCGTCCGATTTCCAAATTACCTTTTATATCAAAAGTCTTGGAGAAAGTTGTCTATGATCAGTTAATGCAGCACCTGGATGAACATGGTTTGTTAGATCATTTCCAGTCTGGATTCAGAACCCTGTATAGTACTGAATCTGCACACATTCATGTTATAAATGACATTTTAACTGCTAATGATTAAAGCTATCATGTTCTTCTTTTGCTTCTTGACCTCTCAGCAGCATTCAACACTGTTGATCACTCTATCCTGATCAAGCGCTTGGACTCCTGGGTTGGTATTAAAGGTGTAGTGCTGGACTGGTTTCGTTCATATCTGACAGACAGGAGTTTCAGTGTCTGTATAGATAATTACTCTTGTTCATCTGTTCTGCCCACTTGTGGTGTCCCCCAGGGTTCAATACTGGGACCCTTCTTTTCACCATTTATCTTCTCCCACTAGGTTTTGTTCTGACAAAACACAAGGTCAATTATTACATCTATGCTGATGACTGTCAAATCTATCTTTCCATTAATCCTCATGACCCGACCCATTCCATTTTGGAGTGTCTATCAGAAGTGAAAACTTTGTTGGCTTCCAACTTTCTACTTCTAAATGACAGTAAAACAGAGGCTATTCTCTTCACTTCTAAAAAACATGCCACAACAATCCCAGAACTTCACTGACTTCCTGTTTCATACCGCATTCAATTTAAAATTCTACTCTTTGTTTACATAACCTGGTTCCTTTATATCTCTCTGAACTGCTCNATTAATTACAACCCCTCCTGTGCATTAGGATCTGCTGAACATCTGCTATTACAAACCCCATGTATGAACTATAAACCTCATGGTGAACGGGCTTTTTCCTTTATTGGTCCTTCTTTATGGAACAATCTCCCTCTCTCCGTGAGACAATCCACGTCTGTAAATTCATTCAAATCTCATCTGAAACCCCATTACTTTAAGTTAGCTGTTAGTTATTGATGTTGTATCAACACCCCTACTCTTGATTTTACAGCCTGTCTTTTATTGTATTTTTCTTCTTATTTTGTTCTCTGTTTAAGTATTTGTTTATTCTTGTATTTTCATGTTTGCATTATATCTTAATTTGCTGTTCAGCTCTTTGATCAGCTGTCATGCTGTATGTTAAAGTGCTCTAGAAATAAACTTGACTTGACTACATGATGTTACATTATTATATTATGTAGGGCACGACCGATATATCGGCCGGCATTCTCGGCCGATATGGGGGTCCAGGGTGATATCGGCTATCAGTAAAAAATTGCCAATATTTTCCAACATTTTTTATTGATTTATTTTTGTCATATATGTGTTTCTGCATCTCCATAATGAGAATGCCCAGTTAAAAATTTTAATAAATGTTCATAAAATAGATAAACTTGTCTATTATTTACATTTTTTGGAATCAGTGAATAATTCAGATAGTTCATGGTGTCTAACAGGTAGACATGAGCTTAGAATGTAGTGTTTTATCTTTCTGTAATATTTTTGAAATTTTTTCTGGTGGATGGATTTATCGGCCATTATATTGGCTATCGGCCTGCTCTAAAGTCTTTATATCGGTATCGGTATCAAAAAATCCATATCGGTTGGGCCCTAATATTATGTTACATGGTGTTATGTGATGCTACATGATGTTACGTCATGTTACATGTGATGGTAATTTCATCACATCATCATGCACGTCATCTAACATACAGAACACACTGATGTAAACAGGTTCTAATAGTCTGACGTAACACCTGGTTCCTCTCAGCTCCTTAAATGTTCCTGGAGTTGAGGGACCTTCATCATCTGGTTCTGCAGGACTCACCATGAAGCATGATCAGTGTGGGATGTGGACAAAGGGCGTCCACTTCTATGTCTCTCTGTGACCCTTCCAATCTCTCTGATGGACCTGCTGATCACACTCAGACATTCTGAGCTCAGTAGTCTCTTCCGTCTGAGAACTTCCTGTTTGAAGCCTCTTGATGTGGAGGTGTTGATCAGCTGTTAGGTTGGTCACATGATGTGAACAGTTGATGAGGCTGTTTTAATGCCAACAAACAGCTGATATGAATTCATCATTAAGAACCTCGTTAGAGAACAAGTTGTATAAAAAGTCCTGAAACACTGAACAGCTGGACATGCGTGTTCAGATGTTTAAAAAAGGTCACATGAGGGTCACATTAATAGAGTGAATTTTATGCTGATCCTGAAGTTTCACCTGAAAGCTGAAGATCCTGAACTGTTTGAGTTGTGTACATTTGACAGGAAGAAAAATCAAAACTTTACTGTGAGACAATATTTGAACATTTATGTAACATAGCCATGTTCTGGTGGCCCAGCTGAGTTTATTATATAAAGATGTTCAGATATATATTTAATCCCTCAAAATTTAAGTAGAGTATTCAGCATCTTTCAGTAACTCGTTTTCAGGCTTTTTATGTGGTTTATTTTATAGCTCCAGGGATGTTCCCCTTTAAAATAAACACAAAGTGAATAATTCTAAAAATATACTTTTAGTAAAATCTCAGATTAACAGTGCTCACCAGAGGAACCAGACATTTTTCACTTAAAATCAGCTGCAATGTTTATCTGAAGCTCAGCGGTGGGTGTATTAATCATCAGAGGGACAAATTAATCTTTCCTTCAACAGTTTCCTGGAAAACAGCCCAGAACAGGTCCAAACACCACGGCGTGTTTATTGTTTACATCATAAAAATTCCCTGAAACATGGTTAGAATTCAGGAAACTGCATGATGACATCAACCACTGTATTTTGTTCAATATTTTTTCAAAGCCCTGTATAGAGCCTGTACTGAGTCTGAACACAGGGATACAAAAATTCTGTAATAGTGAATTTATTTATCACATTTAAATTGTGTAAAGAAGATCATGGGAGATCCAGAAGAACAGGCAGAATCCAACATGCATCCAGAAAGAAAAGAACTCAATCTCGATTTTCAAGTTTAATCTGATTTATAAATCTGATTTATAAATTCAAAAATCTGAGAGAATACAGTCACTACGAGTACGTCAGTGTTGTCATGACACTGTTAACACATGTAGCCATTTCACAGCTAAAAGCTCCATCTACTGGAATGAAAGTGAATTACACACCTGCTTTTCATGAACATGAAAGAGATTCAAGTGTCATCTACAAATGGCTCATGAAACTAAAATCCTACAGAATGACAGAACATCTGAAATGAAACACAGAGCAGCATGATCTACTGAATCAAAGCTCCTTACGGTGGAAGAGGCTGTGCGCATGTGCATGTGCACATGCGTCACCATTCTGTCAAGGCTTCAGAAACGAGACGAATGTGTTTCAGCTGCAAATCTGAGATTCAAGGATCTGAGCCAACACTGAAAGTTTGGAAATAAGCTCCGCCCCTGTGTGAAGGGAAACCTACGCTGTGTTTTTATTGGAGACGTCAATTTAAAATACACAACAGTCTCAGTAATAACACCTGCAGGCATCTTTAAGTCTATGAAGATTTTGTGGACCTGAGTTTAAAATCTAATAGATCTGAACTCACATCAGAACATGAGTCCCTACACTAATAGTGTTCATTCACTTGTTTCCTCACAGCAGCTTTGTCTCCGGGTTCCACTTTCAGAACATTGTAAGGAAGATTTGAACAGTCATTTAGCTTTTGACATGGATTTGATGGATTGTTTAAATTCTGCTACTAACTTTAAAGGCATAATAAGTAGAATTTTCAATATTATGCTTTTTAAAAATAAAGTAATGCCATAACTGACCTTTCGCCAAGTCCTGCCCCCCTTAGTTGACCAGCATGACAGATTATCATGACTGGAAGAAGTAATTCCATGTATGTCAGTGACCTTTTTTGGAGCAAAACCTTTGCGAAATCCTCGAAATCGAACTAGCCTTGATCTCCTTTCTATCTCCAGATCAGCTCTACCGAGTGGCGTCCGTCCGCTTGCAGCCAGCCTCCATCTCAGCCGGTGAGCATTCCCAGCTTCCAGCACCTCCAAAGCTCGCCCCCACCAGTTGGCAATCCCAATCCGGCTCACGCTCATCCGCAGGTGGACCACGCCACCTCTCAGGACGCTCCTCAGCACCGAGTACCCCCTGACATCTAGTTAGTAGTTTAGTAGATGTGCGTTCACTGCTTTGCCATCTTGTTTGGAGTTAATGTTTGTCGGATCTGCTCACACAGTAACGGTTGTGTGATTGGACAATGACCATTATGGGGGCGGGGCCAGCGAAAGGTCAATTAGAGAGCTAAACAACATCCTTTTTGCTGTAATTCCATGTGATTTATTTTCTTTTGAAAAAGTTATTGTTCTTTTTTAATTGTTTGTAGCACTTTTTTCCACCACTAGAGTAAGTATGCCCGTTTTTGGCCGAGTTACTGATCTGCTGCTGAAGAAGAAGTATCATGATTGAGTTGATGCTTTTAATCTGCAACTAAACCAATCGACAGTCTCGGTTTCAGCCTACAGGAACCGTTCTTGTTGGATAATAAATGCAACTTGGAGTGAGGAATGTTTTTGGTGGCTAGTGGAAGTGACGGGTTGTGATTTAGCTCATTACTGCCACCTAGTGTTAAAAATAAAAGTCATTTTTCCATTCATTTCCATTATTTTCTACATAGCATGTCTTTAAAGAAAATTCACATTTAGGCTTTCTATTGAGTGAGGTAGCTACAAGGATTCTAACTTATTTAGAACTTTAAAATAAAAGGGCTGCACGGTGGTGCAGTTGGTAGCACTGTTGCCTTGCAGTGGGAGGGTTTGAAACTGGGGTTGAACCTTTTTGCATGGAGTTTGTGTGCAGGTTTTCTCTAGAGACTCCGGCTTCCTCTCACAGGCCAAAAACATGCTTGAGGTTCATTTGTGATTCTAAATTGTCCCTGTGAGTGTGAGTGGTTGTCTGTCCATGTCTCTGTGATGGACTGGTGACCTGTCCAGGTGTAACCCTGCCTCTCACCTAATGAATGCTGGAGACAGACACCAGCTCCTGACTGACTGTAAAAATAAATAAATACAGAGGAGTAACCAGAGCTGCATGTGCTGAGAGTTGCATAATTCACTGACGCCATCCGTCTTGATAATTATTCATCATGAATAATTCTCCTAATTTGTTGTCTAATTTTCATTCATAGAAATGTGCTGTAACTGTGACGTGTCATGCCACCATTCCTCGAACACGTCAGGGCAGCCAAGCACATCAGGGCATCCGTCCACGTCAGGGTGTCTGTGCACGCCATGGTGTCCGAGCATGTCAGGATGTCTGTGCATGTCAGGGTACCTATGCACCTCAAAGTGCTTGTGCACGCCACAGTGTCCGAGAATGTCAGGGTGTCTGTGCACATCAGGGCAACTGTGCACGTCAGGGTGCCCGTGCATGTGAGGATATCTGTCCATGTCAGGGTACCCGTCTGTGCACGTCAAGCACCTGTGCACGTCAAGGCATCCAAGCTTGTCAGGATCTCTGTGCACATTAGGGTGTCTGTCTGTGCACGTGATGGTGCCTGTCTGTGCATGCCAGGGCATTTGACGGTGCACGCCAGGGCGTCTGATCGTGCCAGGGCGTCTGTGCACGCCAGGGCGTCTGATCGTGTCAGGGCGTCTGATCGTGCCAGGGCGTCTGTGCACGCCAGGGCGTCTGATCGTGTCAGGGCGTCTGTGCACGCCAGGGCGTCTGATCGTATCAGGGCGTCTGTGCACGCCAGGGCGTCTGATCGTGTCAGGGCGTCTGTGCATGCCAGGGCGTCTGATCGTGTCAGGGCGTCTGTGCACGCCAGGGCGTCTGTGCATGCCAGGGCGTTTGTGCACACCATGATGTCCGAGCATGTCAGGGCAACATGTTGAGTGTTTGGCAATAATTAGACTTGATAACTTGAAAATAATTTGGAGAATATGTAAACTTTGAATTGGTTTTATGTGTTGAAGGATATACATCTTTTATGTGTCATTTAAAATATAACTAAAACTGTTTCTTACTTTACTAAAACTGACAAGACCTCTGTATGAAATAAAATCATAAAACAGTTAATGGTATGATAATCCCTGGTCTTAATGTCATGCTTTTAAATGAGGTGAGAGTTCACAGTTCATTTTAACGTAATGCAATTAAAAAAAAGAGTAGTTGATATTACATTTAGTTAAATAACCCAAATGTTTGGTGTGTTAAACTTACAGAAAGCAAATTTAAGAGCTGCATAAAGCAAATGACATCAGTCACAAAAAACCTGAGTAGAATCCAGCTGTCAGGTGGTGTCTGAACCCTGAACCCAGGTAAATATCCCTGCGTTGTAAATATAAGTTCAATGTTCCTACAGTGAGTTAGACTGAGGGTTTTACAGGTAAACGCACGAGCCGCGTCAGGTGCAGTCAGCTCATCACACTGACATCATTCACTGTGGCCTTCACAGCCGTTAGCCTTTACTCTGACTGAGGAAGTGACAGCTCACCTGAGAAAAGCTCCTAACAGTCACACCTCACACCAGGAGTCACACCGAACCATGTTATCATGAAATGTACGCCATGTTTTCATTTCTGCACAACAAATAACTGAAATCGTTCCCAAATAGCCGTTAGCTAATATGAGAATAACAAGACGCAGACCGTCAGCTATTCAGACGATCAATTTGACATTTCTGATAGTTATCTTCTATAATTATGTTCATTTTCACAGTAAATAATCTGCAGAAGTATTTTAGTTAATCTGTAAAAGACTTATGCTCTCAGCTAGCTCGTCCGCTTATGAGCCTCTCCGCAGATCAACACTACTGTAACGAGGGTCGGTCACTATCTGCTGGTTTTAACTCAGGTGAAACAAAAACCGCCACAGCCATCAGGCTCTAAACAAAAGCGACTCTTACCGAAGAGTAGGACCCACGCACGCGGTATCGGTACTCTCGATCTCCTGTAAAATTCGTTCGTGCTCCGTTATACAGTCCACAGTTCCGTTGTCCGCCATGATTGTTATGAAGAGTGCGTTAGGGCTGCAGCTGAGAGCAGGTCAGCTGAGGTCCAGCCTCTGGGAGGCGCCCTGCAGTCACGTGACCACAGCTGGGAGCAGGTCAGTGAGGTCCAGCCTGTGGGAGGCGCCCTGCAGTCACGTGACCACAGCTGGGAGCGGGTCAGCTGAAGTCCAGCCTCTTGGAGCCGCCTGCAGTCATGTTACAGCGTAAGGTCCAGCCTCTGGGAGGCGCCCTGCAGTCACGTGACCACAGCTGGGAGTAGGTCAGCTGAGGTCCAGCCTCTGGGAGGCGCCCTGCAGTCATGTTACAGCGTAAGGTCCAGCCTCTGGGAGGCGCCCTGGAGTCACGTGACCACAGTTGGGAGCGGGTCAGCGTAAGGTCCAGCCTCTTGGAGGTGCCCTGCAGTCACATGACCACAGCTGGGAGCGGGTCAGCTGAGGTCCAGCCTCTGGGAGGCGCCCTGCAGTCATGTTACAGCGTAAGGTCCAGCCTCTGGGAGGCGCCCTGGAGTCACGTGACCACAGTTGGGAGCGGGTCAGCGTAAGGTCCAGCCTCTTGGAGGTGCCCTGCAGTCACATGACCACAGCTGGGAGCAGGTCAGTGAGGTCCAGCCTCTGGGAGGCGCCCTGCAGTCACGTGACCACAGCTAGGAGCGGGTCAGCTGAAGTCCAGCCTCTTGGAGCCGCCTGCAGTCATGTTACAGCGTAAGGTCCAGCCTCTGGGAGGCGCCCTGCAGTCACGTGACCACAGTTGGGAGTGGGTCAGCATGAGGTCCAGCCTCTGGGAGGCGCCCTGCAGTCACGTGATCACAGCTGGGAGCGGGTCAGCTGAAGTCCAGCCTCTTGGAGCCGCCTGCAGTCACGTGACCACAGCTGGGAGTAGGTCAGCTGAGATCCAGCCTCTGGGAGGCGCCCTGCAGTCACATGACCACAGCTGGGAGTAGGTCAGCTGAGGTCCAGCCTCTGGGAGGCGCCTGCAGTCACGTGACCACAGCTGGGAGTAGGTCAGCTGAGGTCCAGCCTCTGGGAGGGGCCCTGGAGTCACGTGACCACAGTTGGGAGCGGGTCAGCGTAAGGTCCAGCCTCTTGGAGGTGCCCTGCAGTCACATGACCACAGCTGGGAGCGGGTCAGCTGAGGTCCAGCCTCTGGAAGGGGCCCTGCAGTCACATGACCACAGCTGGGAGTAGGTCAGCTGAGGTCCAGCCTCTGGGAGGCGCCCTGCAGTCATGTTACAGCGTAAGGTCCAGCCTCTGGGAGGCGCCCTGGAGTCACGTGACCACAGTTGGGAGCGGGTCAGCGTAAGGTCCAGCCTCTTGGAGGTGCCCTGCAGTCACATGACCACAGCTGGGAGCGGGTCAGCTGAGGTCCAGCCTCTGGAAGGGGCCCTGCAGTCATGTTACAGCGTAAGGTCCAGCCTCTGGTAGGCCCCCTTAGTCACGTGACCACAGCTGGGAGCGGGTCAGCTGAAGTCCAGCCTCTTGGAGCCGCCTGCAGTCACGTGACCACAGCTGGGAGTAGGTCAGCTGAGATCCAGCCTCTGGGAGGCGCCCTGCAGTCATGTGACCACAGTTGGGAGCGGGTCAGCGTAAGGTCCAGCCTCTTGGAGGTGCCCTGCAGTCACATGACCACAGCTGGGAGCGGGTCAGCTGAGGTCCAGCCTCTGGAAGGGGCCCTGCAGTCACGTGACAGCGTAAGGTCCAGCCTCTTGGAGGCGCCCTGCAGTCAGGTGACCACAGCTGGGAGCGGGTCAGCTGAGGTCCAGCCTCTGGAAGAGGCCCTGCAGTCATGTGAGAGCGTAAGGTACAGCCTCTTGGAGGCGCCCTGCAGTCACGTGACCACAGCTGGGAGCGGGTGAGCTGAGTTCCAGCCTCTAGGAGGTGCCCTGCAGTCACATGACCACAGCTGGGAGCGGGTGAGCTGAGGTCCAGCCTCTGGGAGGCGCCTCTTGGAGCCGCCTGCAGTCACGTGACCACAGCTGGGAGTAGGTCAGCTGAGGTCCAGCCTCTGGGAGGCGCCCTGCAGTCACGTGACCACAGCTGGGAGTAGGTCAGCTGAGGTCCAGCCTCTGGGAGGCGCCTGCAGTCACGTGACCACAGCTGGGAGTAGGTCAGCTGAGGTCCAGCCTCTGGAAGGGGCCCTGCAGTCACGTGACAGTGTAAGGTCCAGCGTCTTGGAGGCGCCCTGCAGTCACGTGACCACAGCTGGGAGCGGGTCAACTGAGGTCCAGCCTCTGGGAGGCGCCCTGCAGTCATGTTACAGCGTAAGGTCCAGCCTCTGGGAGGCGCCTCTTGGAGCCGCCTGCAGTCACGTGACCACAGCTGGGAGTAGGTCAGCTGAGGTCCAGCCTCTGGGAGGCGCCCTGCAGTCATGTTACAGCGTAAGGTCCAGCCTCTGGGAGGCGCCCTGGAGTCACGTGACCACAGTTGGGAGCGGGTCAGCGTAAGGTCCAGCCTCTTGGAGGTGCCCTGCAGTCACATGACCACAGCTGGGAGCGGGTCAGCTGAGGTCCAGCCTCTGGAAGGGGCCCTGCAGTCATGTTACAGCGTAAGGTCCAGCCTCTGGGAGGCGCCTCTTGGAGCCGCCTGCAGTCACGTGACCACAGCTGGGAGTAGGTCAGCTGAGGTCCAGCCTCTGGGAGGCGCCCTGCAGTCATGTTACAGCGTAAGGTCCAGCCTCTGGGAGGCGCCCTGGAGTCACGTGACCACAGTTGGGAGCGGGTCAGCGTAAGGTCCAGCCTCTTGGAGGTGCCCTGCAGTCACATGACCACAGCTGGGAGCGGGTCAGCTGAGGTCCAGCCTCTGGAAGGGGCCCTGCAGTCATGTTACAGCGTAAGGTCCAGCCTCTGGGAGGCGCCTCTTGGAGCCGCCTGCAGTCACGTGACCACAGCTGGGAGTAGGTCAGCTGAGGTCCAGCCTCTGGGAGGCGCCCTGCAGTCATGTTACAGCGTAAGGTCCAGCCTCTGGGAGGCGCCCTGGAGTCACGTGACCACAGTTGGGAGCGGGTCAGCGTAAGGTCCAGCCTCTTGGAGGTGCCCTGCAGTCACATGACCACAGCTGGGAGCGGGTCAGCTGAGGTCCAGCCTCTGGAAGGGGCCCTGCAGTCATGTTACAGCGTAAGGTCCAGCCTCTGGGAGGCGCCTCTTGGAGCCGCCTGCAGTCACGTGACCACAGCTGGGAGTAGGTCAGCTGAGGTCCAGCCTCTGGGAGGCGCCCTGCAGTCATGTTACAGCGTAAGGTCCAGCCTCTGGGAGGCGCCCTGGAGTCACGTGACCACAGTTGGGAGCGGGTCAGCGTAAGGTCCAGCCTCTTGGAGGTGCCCTGCAGTCACATGACCACAGCTGGGAGCAGGTCAGTGAGGTCCAGCCTCTGGGAGGCGCCCTGCAGTCACGTGACCACAGCTAGGAGCGGGTCAGCTGAAGTCCAGCCTCTTGGAGCCGCCTGCAGTCATGTTACAGCGTAAGGTCCAGCCTCTGGGAGGCGCCCTGCAGNGTATCAGGGCGTCTGTGCACGCCAGGGCGTCTGATCGTGCCAGGGCGTCTGTGCATGCCAGGGCGTCTGATCGTGTCAGGGCGTCTGATCGTGCCAGGGCGTCTGTGCACGCCAGGGCGTCTGTGCATGCCAGGGCGTTTGTGCACACCATGATGTCCGAGCATGTCAGGGCAACATGTTGAGTGTTTGGCAATAATTAGACTTGATAACTTGAAAATAATTTGGAGAATATGTAAACTTTGAATTGGTTTTATGTGTTGAAGGATATACATCTTTTATGTGTCATTTAAAATATAACTAAAACTGTTTCTTACTTTACTAAAACTGACAAGACCTCTGTATGAAATAAAATCATAAAACAGTTAATGGTATGATAATCCCTGGTCTTAATGTCATGCTTTTAAATGAGGTGAGAGTTCACAGTTCATTTTAACGTAATGCAATTAAAAAAAAGAGTAGTTGATATTACATTTAGTTAAATAACCCAAATGTTTGGTGTGTTAAACTTACAGAAAGCAAATTTAAGAGCTGCATAAAGCAAATGACATCAGTCACAAAAAACCTGAGTAGAATCCAGCTGTCAGGTGGTGTCTGAACCCTGAACCCAGGTAAATATCCCTGCGTTGTAAATATAAGTTCAATGTTCCTACAGTGAGTTAGACTGAGGGTTTTACAGGTAAACGCACGAGCCGCGTCAGGTGCAGTCAGCTCATCACACTGACATCATTCACTGTGGCCTTCACAGCCGTTAGCCTTTACTCTGACTGAGGAAGTGACAGCTCACCTGAGAAAAGCTCCTAACAGTCACACCTCACACCAGGAGTCACACCGAACCATGTTATCATGAAATGTACGCCATGTTTTCATTTCTGCACAACAAATAACTGAAATCGTTCCCAAATAGCCGTTAGCTAATATGAGAATAACAAGACGCAGACCGTCAGCTATTCAGACGATCAATTTGACATTTCTGATAGTTATCTTCTATAATTATGTTCATTTTCACAGTAAATAATCTGCAGAAGTATTTTAGTTAATCTGTAAAAGACTTATGCTCTCAGCTAGCTCGTCCGCTTATGAGCCTCTCCGCAGATCAACACTACTGTAACGAGGGTCGGTCACTATCTGCTGGTTTTAACTCAGGTGAAACAAAAACCGCCACAGCCATCAGGCTCTAAACAAAAGCGACTCTTACCGAAGAGTAGGACCCACGCACGCGGTATCGGTACTCTCGATCTCCTGTAAAATTCGTTCGTGCTCCGTTATACAGTCCACAGTTCCGTTGTCCGCCATGATTGTTATGAAGAGTGCGTTAGGGCTGCAGCTGAGAGCAGGTCAGCTGAGGTCCAGCCTCTGGGAGGCGCCCTGCAGTCACGTGACCACAGCTGGGAGCAGGTCAGTGAGGTCCAGCCTGTGGGAGGCGCCCTGCAGTCACGTGACCACAGCTGGGAGCGGGTCAGCTGAAGTCCAGCCTCTTGGAGCCGCCTGCAGTCACGTTACCACAGCTGGGAGTAGGTCAGCTGAGGTCCAGCCTCTGGGAGGCGCCCTGCAGTCACGTGACCACAGCTGGGAGTAGGTCAGCTGAGGTCCAGCCTCTGGGAGGCGCCTGCAGTCACGTGACCACAGCTGGGAGTAGGTCAGCTGAGGTCCAGCCTCTGGAAGGGGCCCTGCAGTCACGTGACAGTGTAAGGTCCAGCGTCTTGGAGGCGCCCTGCAGTCACGTGACCACAGCTGGGAGCGGGTCAACTGAGGTCCAGCCTCTGGGAGGCGCCCTGCAGTCATGTTACAGCGTAAGGTCCAGCCTCTGGGAGGCGCCTCTTGGAGCCGCCTGCAGTCACGTGACCACAGCTGGGAGTAGGTCAGCTGAGGTCCAGCCTCTGGGAGGCGCCCTGCAGTCACGTGATCACAGCTGGGAGCGGGTCAGCTGAAGTCCAGCCTCTTGGAGCCGCCTGCAGTCACGTGACCACAGCTGGGAGTAGGTCAGCTGAGATCCAGCCTCTGGGAGGCGCCCTGCAGTCACATGACCACAGCTGGGAGTAGGTCAGCTGAGGTCCAGCCTCTGGGAGGCGCCTGCAGTCACGTGACCACAGCTGGGAGTAGGTCAGCTGAGGTCCAGCTTCTGGGAGGCGCCCTGCAGTCATGTTACAGCGTAAGGTCCAGCCTCTGGGAGGCGTCCTGGAGTCACGTGACCACAGTTGGGAGCGGGTCAGCGTAAGGTCCAGCCTCTTGGAGGTGCCCTGCAGTCACATGACCACAGCTGGGAGCGGGTCAGCTGAGGTCCAGCCTCTGGAAGGGGCCCTGCAGTCATGTTACAGCGTAAGGTCCAGCCTCTTGGAGGCGCCCTGCAGTCAGGTGACCACAGCTGGGAGCGGGTCAGCTGAAGTCCAGCCTCTTGGAGCCGCCTGCAGTCACGTGACCACAGCTGGGAGTAGGTCAGCTGAGATCCAGCCTCTGGGGGCGCCCTGCAGTCACGTGACCACAGCTGGGAGCGGGTCAGCTGAAGTCCAGCCTCTTGGAGCCGCCTGCAGTCATGTTACAGCGTAAGGTCCAGCCTCTGGGAGGCGCCCTGGAGTCACGTGACCACAGTTGGGAGCGGGTCAGCGTAAGGTCCAGCCTCTTGGAGGTGCCCTGCAGTCACATGACCACAGCTGGGAGCGGGTCAGTGAGGTCCAGCCTCTGGGAGCCGCCTGCAGTCACGTGACCACAGCTGGGAGTAGGTCAGCTGAGGTCCAGCCTCTGGGAGGCGCCCTGCAGTCATGTTACAGCGTAAGGTCCAGCCTCTGGGAGGCGCCCTGGAGTCACGTGACCACAGCTGGGAGCGGGTCAGCTGAGGTCCAGCCTCTGGAAGGGGCCCTGCAGTCACGTGACAGCGTAAGGTCCAGCCTCTTGGAGGCGCCCTGCAGTCAGGTGACCACAGCTGGGAGCGGGTCAGCTGAGGTCCAGCCTCTGGAAGAGGCCCTGCAGTCATGTGAGAGCGTAAGGTACAGCCTCTTGGAGGCGCCCTGCAGTCACGTGACCACAGCTGGGAGCGGGTGAGCTGAGTTCCAGCCTCTAGGAGGTGCCCTGCAGTCACATGACCACAGCTGGGAGCGGGTGAGCTGAGGTCCAGCCTCTTGGAGGCGCCCTGCAGTCACGTGACCACAGCTGGGAGCAGGTCAGCTGAGGTCCACCCTCTGGGAGGCGCCCTGCAGTCACAATGTCTTCGGTACCCACCACATTCACGCTTTCAGTCAAATGTCACAAATTCTTTATCTTAGAACCACATTAATTTTATCAATGCAGTCATGCAATTAAGATCTATGTGCAATCTTATTCTTGATTCTCAGTATTAAAGTTTATTTGTTTCTTTGCTTTTTAAATCAGAGACTTTTAAATGTTGTACAGTAGCAATCACAATATGTCGAGTTTGGATACTCTGCCTGTTTGACTTTTCGTTGGTATATGTTGTTTGCTTGTTTTCAGATCCTGATGAAAATCCTTTGTTAACATTAGAATTTAGTCCAATTTTAAATAATACATTTTAAATGTGTAATTCAGACTCTGATGTAAACAGAGAATTAAACTATGAAAGTCTAGATTTTTAATAGTCTTTAAAGATACCTTAAGGTGGTTCCAAGAAGAAGATCCACTGACTCTAACTCAGCAAAAATATTCCTAAATGACTTTTCTTCTTCTTTATTTTCTTCTGTACTTTGACTTGGAAGCTCAGGTAAAGCAGCATGCACCCTTCTAGCGTCCATCTCTCAAGAATCAAGCAAAAATATGACAAAAACGAAGAGAGAAAAGTATGTGCTTGTGTGTAAAGACAGGGAGAAGGGGGTGATTTCCAGGGCACCTGCTTTAGTCAGCAGGAAACTCGGGTGCAACAGGAAAAGAGACCTTGTGATTTGCTGAAGTTTGAAACCAACCAAGATGTTTCTGCTGCTGTATTTGCATCTGCAGAAACAGAAAAAAGGCTGTCACAGACTATACGATGGAGTTTCACACTAACTCTTTTGATGTAACTTGAGGCTTTTTATGAAACACCATCAGATGATGTAAACATGAAATAACCACATGAACTCCCACTCACTACTGGGAGATCTGGAACAGCTAGCAGAAAACCAAACTGACTCAGAACTATAATCCACATCCTCCTCAAAGTCAGATGGAGTAACAAGTGCTCTTCAAGTCCACCGATGTCAGCGAAGAGACTCTTGTGACTCAGTCACTCGAAGATTTAAGACCACACAGAACATTACAGTCTGTTAAAAGTTGACCCTCAAACAGGTCAAGGAGTCTTCATGAGGTCAGTCGCATGTCATAAGAACCTCTTCTCAACCTGTTCAAGTAACTACATTCTCATGTTGATACCTGGCAGCAGAGAGTCTTTGATACCTGGCAGCAGAGAGTCTTTGATACCTGGCAGCAGAGAGTCTTTGATACCTGGCAGCAGAGAGTCTTTGATACCTGTTGCAGATCAACCTCAAGTCATTTGTTAAATGCTCTAGTGTTACATCTCCAGTGGTCTCTGGGTGAAAGGTGTAACAGTCCGTGGACATCAGGTGTAACACGCCGTGGACATCAGGCGTAACACTCCGTGGGCATCAGGCGTAACACACCGTGGGCATCAGGCGTAACACACCGTGGGCATCAGGTGTAACACTCCGTGGGCATCAGCTGTAACACACCGTGGACATTAGGCATAACACGCCGTGGGCATCAGGCGTAACACTCCGTGGGCATCAGGCGTAGCACTCCGTGGGCATCAGCTGTAACACACCGTGGACATTAGGCATAACACGCCGTGGGCATCAGGCGTAACACTCCGTGGGCATCAGCTGTAACACACCTTGGACATTAGGCATAACACGCCGTGGGCATCAGGCGTAACACTCCGTGGGCATCAGGCGTAGCACTCCGTGGGCATCAGGCGTAACACACCGTGGACATCAGGCGTAACACGCCGTGGGCATCAGGCGTAACACGCCGTGGGCATCAGGCGTAACACGCCGTGGGCATCAGGCGTAACACGTCGTGGACATCAAGTTTAACACGTCGTGGACATCAAGTTTAACACGCCGTGGACATCAAGTGTAACACGCCGTGGGCATCAGCTGTAACACACCGTGGACATTAGGCGTAACACGCTGTGGGCATCAGGCGTAACACGTAGTGGGCATCAGGCGTAACACGCCGTGGGCATCAAGCGTAACACGCCATGGACATCAGGCGTAACACGCCGTGGGCATCAGGCGTAGCACACCGTGGACATTAGGCGTAACACGCCGTGGGCATCAGCTGTAACACACCGTGGACATTAGAAGTAACACGCTGTGGGCATCAGGCGTAACACGTCGTGGGCATCAGGCGTAACACGCCGTGGACATCAAGTGTAACACGCCGTGGACATCAAGTGTAACACGCCGTGGACATCAAGTGTAACACGCCGTGGGCATCAGGCGCAACACGCCGTGGACATCAGGCGTAACACGCCGTGGGCATCAGGCGTAGCACACCGTGGACATTAGGCGTAACACGCCGTGGACATCAAGTGTAACACGCCGTGGACATCAAGTGTAACACGCCGTGGGCATCAGCTGTAACACACCGTGGACATTAGGCGTAACACGCTGTGGGCATCAGGCGTAACACGTCGTGGACATCAAGTTTAACACGTCGTGGACATCAAGTTTAACACGCCGTGGACATCAAGTGTAACACGCCGTGGGCATCAGCTGTAACACACCGTGGACATTAGGCGTAACACGCTGTGGGCATCAGGCGTAACACGTAGTGGACATCAAGTTTAACACGCCGTGGACATCAAGTGTAACACGCCGTGGGCATCAGCTGTAACACGCCGTGGACATCAAGCGTAACACGCCGTGGACATCAGCTGTAACACGCCGTGGACATTAGACATAACACGCCATGGACATCAGGCGTAACACGCCGTGGGCATCAGGCGTAGCACACCGTGGACATTAGGCGTAACACGCCGTGGGCATCAGCTGTAACACACCGTGGACATTAGAAGTAACACGCTGTGGGCATCAGGCGTAACACGGCGTGGACATCAGGTGTAACACGCCGTGGACATCAAGTGTAACACGCCGTGGACATCAAGTGTAACACGCCGTGGGCATCAGCTGTAACACACCGTGGACATTAGGCGTAACACGCTGTGGGCATCAGGCGTAACACGTAGTGGACATCAAGTTTAACACGCCGTGGACATCAAGTGTAACACGCCGTGGACATCAAGCGTAACACGCCGTGGGCATCAGCTGTAACACACCGTGGACATTAGAAGTAACACGCTGTGGGCATCAGGCGTAACACGTCGTGGGCATCAGGCGTAACACGCCGTGGACATCAAGTGTAACACGCCGTGGACATCAAGTGTAACACGCCGTGGGCATCAGGCGCAACACGCCGTGGACATCAGGCGTAACACGCCATGGACATCAGGCGTAACACACTGTGGACATCCGGTGTAAGACACAGTGGACATCAGGTGTAAGACACCGTGGACATCAGGTGTAACACGCCGTGGGCATCAGGCGCAACACGCCGTGGACATCAAGTTTAACACGTCGTGGACATCAAGTTTAACACGCCGTGGACATCAAGTGTAACACGCCGTGGGCATCAGCTGTAACACGCCGTGGACATCAGACATAACACGCCGTGGACATCAGGCGTAACACGCCATGGACATCAGGCGTAACACGCCGTGGGCATCAGGCGCAACACGCCGTGGGCATCAGGCGTAACACGCCGTGGGCATCAGGCGTAACACGCGTGGACATCAGCTGTAACACGCCGTGGACATTAGACATAACACGCCATGGACATCAGGCGTAACACGCCGTGGGCATCAGGCGTAGCACACCGTGGACATTAGGCGTAACACGCCGTGGGCATCAGCTGTAACACACCGTGGACATTAGAAGTAACACGCTGTGGGCATCAGGCGTAACACGTCGTGGGCATCAGGCGTAACACGCCGTGGACATCAAGTGTAACACGCCGTGGACATCAGTGTAACACACCGTGGACATTAGGCTGTAACACGCTGTGGGCATCAGGCGTAACACGCCATGGACATCAGGCGTAACACACTGTGGACATCCGGTGTAAGACACAGTGGACATCAGGTGTAAGACACCGTGGACATCAGGTGTAACACGCCGTGGGCATCAGGCGTAACACGCCGTGGGCATCAGGCGTAACACACCGTGGACATCAGGTGTAACACGCCGTGGGCATCAGGCGTAACACGCCGTGGACATCAGCTGTAACACGCCGTGGACATTAGACATAACATGCCGTGGACATCAGGCGTAACACGCCATGGACATCAGGCGTAACACACTGTGGACATCCGGTGTAAGACACAGTGGACATCAGGTGTAAGACACCATGGACATCAGGCGTAACACACCGTGGACATCAGGCGTAACACGCCGTGGGCATCAGGCGTAACACGTCGTGGACATCAGCTGTAACACGCCGTGGACATTAGACATAACACGCCATGGACATCAGGCGCAACACGCCGTGGGCATCAGGCGTAACACGCCGTGGGCATCAGGCGAAACACGCCGTGGGCATCAGGCGTAACACACCGTGGACATCAGGCGTAACACGCCGTGGGCATCAGGCGTAACACGTCGTGGTCATCAGCTGTAACACGCCGTGGACATTAGACATAACACGCCATGGACATCAGGCGTAACACGCCGTGGGCATCAGGCGTAACACGCCGTGGGCATCAGGCGTAACACGCCGTGGACATCAGGCGTAACACGCCGTGGGCATCAGGCGTAACACACCGTGGACATCAGGCGTAACACGCCGTGGGCATCAGGCGTAACACGTCGTGGACATCAGCTGTAACACGCCGTGGACATTAGACATAACATGCCATGGACATCAGGCGTAACACGCCGTGGGCATCAGGCGTAGCACACCGTGGACATTAGGCGTAACACGCCGTGGGCATCAGGCGTAACACGTCGTGGACATCAGCGTAACACGCCGTGGACATTAGACGTAACACGCTGTGGGCATCAGGCGTAACACGTCGTGGGCATCAGGCGTAACACGCCGTGGACATCAAGTGTAACACGCCGTGGACATCAAGTGTAACACGCCGTGGGCATCAGCTGTAACACACCGTGGACATTAGAAGTAACACGCTGTGGGCATCAGGCGTAACACGTCGTGGACATCAAGTTTAACACGTCGTGGACATCAAGTTTAACACGCCGTGGACATCAAGTGTAACACGCCGTGGGCATCAGCTGTAACACACCGTGGACATTAGAAGTAACACGCTGTGGGCATCAGGCGCAACACGCCGTGGGCATCAGGCGTAACACGCCGTGGGCATCAGGCGTAACACGCCGTGGGCATCAGGCGTAACACGCCGTGGGCATCAGGCGTAACACGCCGTGGGCATCAGCTGTAACACACCGTGGACATCAGGCATAACACGCCGTGGGCATCAGGCGTAACACACCGTGGGCATCAGGCGTAACACACCGTGGACATCAGGTGTAACACGCCGTGGGCATCAGGCGTAACACGTCGTGGACATCAGCTGTAACACGCCGTGGACATTAGACATAACACGCCATGGACATCAGGCGTAACACGCCGTGGGCATCAGGCGTAACACGCCGTGGGCATCAGGCGTAACACGCCGTGGGCATCAGGCGTAACACACCGTGGACATCAGGTGTAACACGCCGTGGGCATCAGGCGTAACACGTCGTGGACATCAGCTGTAACACGCCGTGGACATTAGACATAACACGCCATGGACATCAGGCGTAACACGCCGTGGGCATCAGGCGTAGCACACCGTGGACATTAGGCGTAACACGCCGTGGGCATCAGCTGTAACACACCGTGGACATTAGAAGTAACACGCTGTGGGCATCAGGCGTAACACGTCGTGGGCATCAGGCGTAACACGCCGTGGACATCAAGTGTAACACGCCGTGGACATCAAGTGTAACACGCCGTGGGCATCAGCTGTAACACACCGTGGACATTAGGCGTAACACGCTGTGGGCATCAGGCGTAACACGTAGTGGACATCAGCTGTAACACGCCGTGGACATTAGACATAACACGCCATGGACATCAGGCGTAACACGCCGTGGGCATCAGGCGTAGCACACCGTGGACATTAGGCGTAACACGCCGTGGGCATCAGCTGTAACACACCGTGGACATTAGAAGTAACACGCTGTGGGCATCAGGCGTAACACGTCGTGGGCATCAGGCGTAACACGCCGTGGACATCAAGTGTAACACGCCGTGGGCATCAGGCGCAACACGCCGTGGGCATCAGGCGTAACACGCCGTGGGCATCAGGCGTAACACGCCGTGGGCATCAGGCGTAACACGCCGTGGACATCAGGTGTAACACGCCGTGGGCATCAGGCGTAACACGTCGTGGACATCAGCTGTAACACGCCGTGGACATTAGACATAACACGCCATGGACATCAGGCGTAACACGCTGTGGGCATCAGGCGTAACACGCCGTGGGCATCAGGCGTAACACACCGTGGACATCAGGTGTAACACGCCGTGGGCATCAGGCGCAACACGCCGTGGGCATCAGGCGTAACACGCCGTGGACATCAAGTGTAACACGCCGTGGGCATCAGCTGTAACACGCCGTGGACATTAGACATAACATGCCGTGGACATTAGACATAACATGCCATGGACATCAGGCGTAACACGCCGTGGGCATCAGGCGTAGCACACCGTGGACATTAGGCGTAACACGCCGTGGGCATCAGCTGTAACACACCGTGGACATTAGAAGTAACACGCTGTGGGCATCAGGCGTAACACGTCGTGGGCATCAGGCGTAACACGCCGTGGACATCAAGTGTAACACGCCGTGGACATCAAGTGTAACACGCCGTGGGCATCAGCTGTAACACACCGTGGACATTAGGCGTAACACGCCGTGGGCATCAGCTGTAACACACCGTGGACATTAGAAGTAACACGCTGTGGGCATCAGGCGTAACACGCCGTGGGCATCAGGCGTAACACGCCGTGGACATCAGGCGTAACACACCGTGGACATCAGGTGTAACACGCCGTGGGCATCAGGCGTAACACACCGTGGACATTAGGCGTAACACGCCGTGGGCATCAGCTGTAACACACCGTGGACATTAGAAGTAACACGCCGTGGGCATCAGGCGTAACACGCCGTGGGCATCAGGCGTAACACGCCGTGGGCATCAGGCGTAACACACCGTGGACATCAGGTGTAACACGCCGTGGACATCAGGCGTAACACGCCGTGGACATCAGGTGTAACACGCCGTGGGCATCAGGCGCAACACGCCGTGGGCATCAGGCGTAACACGCCGTGGGCATCAGGCGTAACACGCCGTGGGCATCAGGCGTAACACGCTGTGGACATCAGACGTAACACGCCCTGGACATCAGGCGTAACACGCCGTGGACATCAGCTGTAACACGCCGTGGACATCAGGCGTAACACGCCGTGGGCATCAGGCGTAACACACCGTGGACATCAGGCGTAACACACTGTGGACATCCGGTGTAAGACACAGTGGACATCAGGTGTAAGACACCGTGGACATCAGGTGTAACACGCCGTGGACATCAAGCGTAACACGCCGTGGGCATCAGGCGTAACACGCCGTGGACATCAGGTGTAACACGCCGTGGACATCAGACGTAACACGCCCTGGACATCAGGCGTAACACGCCGTGGGCATCAGCTGTAACACGCCGTGGACATTAGACGTAACACGCTGTGGGCATCAGGCGTAACACGCCGTGGGCATCAGGCGTAACACGCCGTGGGCATCAGGCGTAACACACCGTGGACATCAGGCGTAACACGCCGTGGGCATCAGGCGTAACACGTCGTGGGCATCAGGCGTAACACGCAGTGGACATCAAGTGTAACACGCCGTGGACATCAAGTGTAACACGCCGTGGACATCAAGTGTAACACGCCGTGGGCATCAGCTGTAACACACCGTGGACATTAGGCGTAACACGCCGTGGGCATCAGCTGTAACACACCGTGGACATTAGAAGTAACACGCTGTGGGCATCAGGCGTAACACGTCGTGGGCATCAGGCGTAACACGCCGTGGACATCAAGTGTAACACGCCGTGGACATCAAGTGTAACACGCCGTGGGCATCAGCGTAACACACCGTGGACATTAGGCGTAACACGCCGTGGGCATCAGCTGTAACACACCGTGGACATTAGAAGTAACACGCTGTGGGCATCAGGCGTAACACGTCGTGGGCATCAGGCGTAACACGCCGTGGACATCAAGTTTAACACGCCGTGGACATCAAGTGTAACACGCCGTGGGCATCAGCTGTAACACGCCGTGGACATTAGACATAACACGCCGTGGACATCAGGCGTAACACGCCGTGGGCATCAGGCGTAGCACACCGTGGACATTAGGCGTAACACGCCGTGGGCATCAGGTGTAACACACCGTGGACATCAGGTGTAACACGCCGTGGGCATCAGGCGTAACACGCCGTGGGCATCAGGCGTAACACGCCGTGGGCATCAGGCGTAACACGTCGTGGACATCAAGTTTAACACGTCGTGGACATCAAGTTTAACACGCCGTGGACATCAAGTGTAACACGCCGTGGACATCAAGTGTAACACGCCGTGGACATCAGGCGTAACACACCGTGGACATCAGGCGTAACACGCCGTGGGCATCAGGCGTAACACGTCGTGGACATCAAGTTTAACACGTCGTGGACATCAAGTTTAACACGCCGTGGACATCAAGTGTAACACGCCGTGGGCATCAGCTGTAACACACCGTGGACATTAGAAGTAACACGCTGTGGGCATCAGGCGTAACACGCCGTGGGCATCAGGCGTAACACGCCGTGGGCATCAGGCGTAACACGCCGTGGGCATCAGGCGTAACACACCGTGGACATCAGGCGTAACACGCCGTGGGCATCAGGCGTAACACGTCGTGGACATCAGCTGTAACACGCCGTGGACATTAGACATAACACGCCATGGACATCAGGCGTAACACGCCGTGGGCATCAGGCGTAGCACACCGTGGACATTAGGCGTAACACGCCGTGGGCATCAGCTGTAACACACCGTGGACATTAGAAGTAACACGCTGTGGGCATCAGGCGTAACACGTCGTGGGCATCAGACGTAACACGCCGTGGACATCAAGTGTAACACGCCGTGGACATCAGGCGTAACACACTGTGGACATCCGGTGTAAGACACAGTGGACATCAGGTGTAAGACACCGTGGACATCAGGTGTAACACGCCGTGGGCATCAGGCGCAACACGCCGTGGGCATCAGGCGTAACACGCCGTGGACATCAGGCGTAACACGCCGTGGGCATCAGGCGCAACACGCCGTGGGCATCAGGCGTAACACGCCGTGGGCATCAGGCGTAACACGCCGTGGACATCAAGTGTAACACGCCGTGGACATCAAGTGTAACACGCCGTGGGCATCAGCTGTAACACGCCGTGGGCATCAGGCGCAACACGCCGTGGGCATCAGCTGTAACACACCGTGGACATTAGAAGTAACACGCTGTGGGCATCAGGCGTAACACGTCGTGGGCATCAGGCGTAACACGCCGTGGACATCAAGTGTAACACGCCGTGGACATCAAGTGTAACACGCTGTGGGCATCAGCTGTAACACACCGTGGACATTAGGCGTAACACGCTGTGGGCATCAGGCGTAACACGTAGTGGACATCAAGTTTAACACGCCGTGGACATCAAGTGTAACACGCCGTGGACATCAAGTGTAACACGCCGTGGGCATCAGCCGTAACACACCGTGGACATTAGGCGTAACACGCCGTGGACATCAGGCGTAACACGCCGTGGGCATCAGGCGTAACACGCCGTGGGCATCAGGCGTAACACTCCGTGGGCATCAGGCGTAACACTCCGTGGGCATCAGGTGTAACACACCGTGGACATTAGGCGTAACACGCTGTGGGCATCAGGCGTAACACGTCGTGGACATCAAGTTTAACACGTCGTGGACATCAAGTTTAACACGCCGTGGACATCAAGTGTAACACGCCGTGGGCATCAGGCGTAGCACACCGTGGACATTAGGCGTAACACGCCGTGGGCATCAGCTGTAACACACCGTGGACATTAGAAGTAACACGCTGTGGGCATCAGGCGTAACACGTAGTGGACATCAAGCGTAACACGCCGTGGACATCAAGTGTAACACGCCGTGGACATCAAGTGTAACACGCCGTGGGCATCAGCTGTAACACGCCGTGGACATTAGGCGTAACACGCCGTGGGCATCAGGCGTAACACGTCGTGGACATCAAGTGTAACACGCCGTGGACATCAAGCGTAACACGCCGTGGACATCAGTGTAACACGCCGTGGGCATCAGCTGTAACACACCGTGGACATTAGGCGTAACACGCTGTGGGCATCAGGCGTAACACGTCGTGGACATCAAGTTTAACACGTCGTGGACATCAAGTTTAACACGCCGTGGACATCAAGTGTAACACGCCGTGGGCATCAGCCGTAACACGCCGTGGACATCAGGCGTAACACACTGTGGACATCCGGTGTAAGACACAGTGGACATCAGGTGTAAGACACCGTGGACATCAGGTGTAACACGCCGTGGGCATCAGGCGCAACACGCCGTGGGCATCAGGTGTAACACGCCGTGGGCATCAGGCGTAACACGCCGTGGGCATCAGGCGTAACACACCGTGGACATCCGGTGTAAGACACAGTGGACATCAGGTGTAAGACACCGTGGACATCAGGTGTAACACGCCGTGGGCATCAGGCGCAACACGCCGTGGGCATCAGGCGTAACACGCCGTGGACATCAAGTGTAACACGCCGTGGACATCAAGTGTAACACGCCGTGGGCATCAGCTGTAACACACCGTGGACATCCGGTGTAAGACACAGTGGACATCAGGTGTAAGACACCGTGGACATCAGGTGTAACACACCGTGGACATCAGGTGTAACACACCGTGGGCATCAGGCGTAACACGCCGTGGCCATCAGGCGTAACACGCCGTGGGCATCAGCTGTAACACACCGTGGACATCAGGTGTAACACGCTGTGGGCATCAGGCGTAACACGCCGTGGGCATCAGGCGTAACACGCCGTGGGCATCAGGGGTAACACGCCGTGGACATCAAGTGTAACACGCTGTGGGCATCAGCTGTAACACACCGTGGACATTAGGCGTAACACGCTGTGGGCATCAGGCGTAACACGTCGTGGACATCAAGTGTAACACGCCGTGGACATCAAGTGTAACACGCCGTGGACATCAAGTGTAACACGCCGTGGGCATCAGCTGTAACACACCGTGGACATTAGGCGTAACACGCTGTGGGCATCAGGCGTAACACGCCATGGACATCAGGCGTAACACACTGTGGACATCCGGTGTAAGACACAGTGGACATCAGGTGTAAGACACCGTGGACATCAGGTGTAACACGCCGTGGGCATCAGGCGCAACACGCCGTGGGCATCAGGCGTAACACGCCGTGGGCATCAGGCGTAACACGCCGTGGGCATCAGGCGTAACACGCCGTGGGCATCAGGCGTAACACACCGTGGACATCAGGTGTAACACGCCGTGGGCATCAGGCGTAACACGTCGTGGACATCAGCTGTAACACGCCGTGGACATTAGACATAACACGCCATGGACATCAGGCGTAACACGCCGTGGGCATCAGGCGTAGCACACCGTGGACATTAGGCGTAACACGCCGTGGGCATCAGCTGTAACACACCGTGGACATTAGAAGTAACACGCTGTGGGCATCAGGCGTAACACGTCGTGGGCATCAGGCGTAACACGCCGTGGACATTAGACATAACATGCCGTGGACATCAGGCGTAACACGCCATGGACATCAGGCGTAACACACCGTGGACATCAGGCGTAAGACACAGTGGACATCAGGTGTAAGACACCGTGGACATCAGGTGTAAGACACCGTGGACATCAAGTGTAACACGCCGTGGGCATCAGCTGTAACACACCGTGGACATTAGGCGTAACACGCTGTGGGCATCAGGCGTAACACGTAGTGGACATCAAGTTTAACACGCCGTGGACATCAAGTGTAACACGCCGTGGACATCAGCTGTAACACGCCGTGGACATTAGACATAACACGCCATGGACATCAGGCGTAACACGCCGTGGGCATCAGCCGTAACACACCGTGGACATTAGAAGTAACACGCTGTGGGCATCAGGCGTAACACGCCGTGGGCATCAGGCGTAACACGCCGTGGGCATCAGGCGTAACACGTCGTGGGCATCAGGCGTAACACGCCGTGGACATCAAGTGTAACACGCCGTGGACATCAAGTGTAACACGCCGTGGGCATCAGCTGTAACACACCGTGGACATTAGGCGTAACACGCTGTGGGCATCAGGCGTAACACGTCGTGGACATCAAGTTTAACACGTCGTGGACATCAAGTTTAACACGCCGTGGACATCAAGTGTAACACGCCGTGGGCATCAGCTGTAACACGCCGTGGACATTAGACATAACATGCCGTGGACATCAGGCGTAACACGCCGTGGACATCAAGTGTAACACGCCGTGGACATCAAGTGTAACACGCTGTGGGCATCAGCTGTAACACACCGTGGACATTAGGCGTAACACGCTGTGGGCATCAGGCGTAACACGTCGTGGACATCAAGTTTAACACGCCGTGGACATCAAGTGTAACACGCCGTGGGCATCAGGCGCAACACGCCGTGGGCATCAGGCGTAACACGCCGTGGGCATCAGGCGTAACACGCCGTGGGCATCAGGCGTAACACGCCGTGGGCATCAGGCGTAACACGCCGTGGACATCAGGTGTAACACGCCGTGGGCATCAGGCGTAACACGTCGTGGACATCAGCTGTAACACGCCGTGGACATTAGACATAACACGCCATGGACATCAGGCGTAACACGCCGTGGGCATCAGGCGTAGCACACCGTGGACATTAGGCGTAACACGCCGTGGGCATCAGCTGTAACACACCGTGGACATTAGAAGTAACACGCTGTGGGCATCAGGCGTAACACGTAGTGGACATCAAGTTTAACACGCCGTGGACATCAAGTGTAACACGCCGTGGACATCAAGTGTAACACGCCGTGGGCATCAGCTGTAACACACCGTGGACATTAGGCGTAACACGCTGTGGGCATCAGGCGTAACACGTCGTGGACATCAAGTTTAACACGCCGTGGACATCAAGTGTAACACGCCGTGGACATCAAGTGTAACACGCCGTGGGCATCAGCTGTAACACACCGTGGACATTAGGCGTAACACGCTGTGGGCATCAGGCGTAACACGCCGTGGACATCAGGTGTAACACGTCGTGGACATCAGCTGTAACACGCCGTGGACATCAAGCGTAACACGCCGTGGGCATCAGCTGTAACACGCCGTGGACATTAGACATAACATGCCGTGGACATCAGGCGTAACACGCCATGGACATCAGGCGTAACACGCTGTGGACATCCGGTGTAAGACACAGTGGACATCAGGTGTAAGACACCATGGACATCAGGTGTAAGACACAGTGGACATCAGGCGTAACACGTCGTGGACATCAAGTTTAACACGTCGTGGACATCAAGTTTAACACGCCGTGGACATCAAGTGTAACACGCCGTGGGCATCAGCTGTAACACACCGTGGACATTAGGCGTAACACGCTGTGGGCATCAGGCGTAACACGTCGTGGACATCAAGTTTAACACGTCGTGGACATCAAGTTTAACACGCCGTGGACATCAAGTGTAACACGCCGTGGACATCAGGTGTAACACGCCGTGGGCATCAGGCGTAACACACCGTGGGCATCAGGCGTAACACGCCGTGGGCATCAGGCGTAACACACCGTGGACATCAAGTGTAACACGCCGTGGACATCAAGTGTAACACGCTGTGGGCATCAGCTGTAACACACCGTGGACATTAGGCGTAACACGCTGTGGGCATCAGGCGTAACACGTCGTGGACATCAAGTTTAACACGCCGTGGACATCAAGTTTAACACGCCGTGGACATCAAGTGTAACACGCCGTGGGCATCAGGCGTAGCACACCGTGGACATTAGGCGTAACACGCCGTGGGCATCAGCTGTAACACACCGTGGACATTAGAAGTAACACGCTGTGGGCATCAGGCGTAACACGTCGTGGACATCAAGTTTAACACGTCGTGGACATCAAGTTTAACACGCCGTGGACATCAAGTGTAACACGCCGTGGGCATCAGGCGCAACACGCCGTGGGCATCAGGCGTAACACGTCGTGGACATCAGCTGTAACACGCCGTGGACATTAGACATAACATGCCATGGACATCAGGCGTAACACGCCGTGGGCATCAGGCGTAACACGCCGTGGGCATCAGGCGTAACACGCCGTGGACATCAGGTGTAACACGCCGTGGGCATCAGGCGTAACACGCCGTGGGCATCAGGCGTAACACGCCGTGGGCATCAGGCGTAACACGCCGTGGGCATCAGGCGTAACACGCCGTGGACATCAGGTGTAACACGCCGTGGGCATCAGGCGTAACACGCCGTGGACATCAGCTGTAACACGCCGTGGGCATCAGCTGTAACACACCGTGGACATTAGGCGTAACACGCTGTGGGCATCAGGCGTAACACGTCGTGGACATCAAGTTTAACACGTCGTGGACATCAAGTTTAACACGCCGTGGACATCAAGTGTAACACGCCGTGGGCATCAGCTGTAACACGCCGTGGACATTAGACATAACACGCCGTGGACATCAGGCGTAACACGCCATGGACATCAGGCGTAACACACTGTGGACATCCGGTGTAAGACACAGTGGACATCAGGTGTAAGACACCGTGGACATCAGGTGTAACACGCCGTGGGCATCAGGCGCAACACGCCGTGGGCATCAGCTGTAACACGCCGTGGACATTAGACATAACACGCCATGGACATCAGGCGTAACACGCCATGGGCATCAGGCGTAGCACACCGTGGACATTAGGCGTAACACGCCGTGGACATCAGGCGTAACACGCCGTGGACATCAGCTGTAACACGCCGTGGACATTAGACATAACACGCCATGGACATCAGGCGTAACACGCCGTGGACATCAAGTGTAACACGCCGTGGACATCAAGTGTAACACGCCGTGGGCATCAGCTGTAACACACCGTGGACATTAGGCGTAACACGCCGTGGGCATCAGGCGTAACACGCCGTGGGCATCAGGCGTAACACACCGTGGACATCAGGTGTAACACGCCGTGGGCATCAGGCGTAACACGTCGTGGACATCAAGTTTAACACGTCGTGGACATCAAGTGTAACACGCCGTGGACATCAAGTGTAACACGCCGTGGGCATCAGCTGTAACACGCCGTGGACATTAGACATAACATGCCGTGGACATCAGGCGTAACACGCCGTGGGCATCAGGCGTAACACGCCGTGGGCATCAGGCGTAACACACCGTGGACATCAGGCGTAACACGCCGTGGGCATCAGGCGTAACACGTCGTGGACATCAGCTGTAACACGCCGTGGACATTAGACATAACACGCCATGGACATCAGGCGTAACACGCCGTGGGCATCAGGCGTAGCACACCGTGGACATTAGGCGTAACACGCCGTGGGCATCAGGCGTAACACACCGTGGACATCAGGCGTAAGACACAGTGGACATCAGGTGTAAGACACCATGGACATCAGGTGTAAGACACAGTGGACATCAGAAGTAACACGCTGTGGGCATCAGGCGTAACACGTCGTGGGCATCAGGCGTAACACGCCGTGGACATCAAGCGTAACACGCCGTGGACATCAAGTGTAACACGCTGTGGGCATCAGCTGTAACACACCGTGGACATTAGGCGTAACACGCTGTGGGCATCAGGCGTAACACGCCGTGGACATCAAGTTTAACACGCCGTGGACATCAAGTGTAACACGCCGTGGACATCAAGTGTAACACGCCGTGGGCATCAGCTGTAACACGCCGTGGACATTAGACATAACACGCCGTGGACATCAGGCGTAACACGCCATGGACATCAGGCGTAACACGCCGTGGGCATCAGGCGTAACACGCCGTGGGCATCAGGCGTAACACACCGTGGACATCAGGTGTAACACGCCGTGGGCATCAGGCGTAACACGTCGTGGACATCAGCTGTAACACGCCGTGGACATTAGAAATAACACGCCATGGACATCAGGCGTAACACGTCGTGGGCATCAGGCGTAACACGCCGTGGACATCAAGTGTAACACGCTGTGGGCATCAGCTGTAACACACCGTGGACATTAGGCGTAACACGCTGTGGGCATCAGGCGTAACACGCCATGGACATCAGGCGTAACACACTGTGGACATCCGGTGTAAGACACAGTGGACATCAGGTGTAAGACACCATGGACATCAGGTGTAACACGCCGTGGGCATCAGGCGCAACACGCCGTGGGCATCAGGCGTAACACGTCGTGGCATCAGGCGTAACACGCCGTGGACATCAAGTGTAACACGCCGTGGACATCAAGTGTAACACGCCGTGGGCATCAGCTGTAACACACCGTGGACATTAGGCGTAACATGCTGTGGGCATCAGGCGTAACACGTCGTGGACATCAGGCGTAACACGCCGTGGACATCAAGTGTAACACGCCGTGGACATCAAGTGTAACACGCCGTGGGCATCAGCTGTAACACACCGTGGACATTAGGCGTAACACGCTGTGGGCATCAGGCGTAACACGCCATGGACATCAGGCGTAACACACTGTGGACATCCGGTGTAAGACACAGTGGACATCAGGTGTAAGACACCGTGGACATCAGGTGTAACACGCCGTGGGCATCAGGCGCAACACGCCGTGGGCATCAGGCGTAACACGTCGTGGACATCAAGCGTAACACGCCGTGGACATCAAGTGTAACACGCCGTGGACATCAAGTGTAACACGCCGTGGGCATCAGCTGTAACACACCGTGGACATTAGGCGTAACACGCTGTGGGCATCAGGCGTAACACGTAGTGGACATCAAGTTTAACACGCCGTGGACATCAAGTGTAACACGCCGTGGACATCAAGTGTAACACGCCGTGGGCATCAGCTGTAACACACCGTGGACATTAGGCGTAACACGCTGTGGGCATCAGGCGTAACACGTCGTGGACATCAAGTTTAACACGTCGTGGACATCAAGTTTAACACGCCGTGGACATCAAGTGTAACACGCCGTGGGCATCAGCTGTAACACACCGTGGACATCAGGCGTAACACACTGTGGACATCCGGTGTAAGACACAGTGGACATCAGGTGTAAGACACCGTGGACATCAGGTGTAACACGCCGTGGGCATCAGGCGTAACACGCCGTGGACATCAGGCGCAACACGCCGTGGGCATCAGGCGTAACACGCCGTGGGCATCAGGCGTAACACGCCGTGGGCATCAGGCGTAACACACCGTGGACATCAGGTGTAACACGCCGTGGGCATCAGGCGTAACACGCCGTGGACATCAAGTGTAACACGCCGTGGACATCAAGTGTAACACGCCGTGGGCATCAGCTGTAACACACCGTGGACATTAGAAGTAACACGCTGTGGGCATCAGGCGTAACACGCCGTGGGCATCAGGCGTAACACGCCGTGGGCATCAGACGTAACACACCGTGGACATCAGGCGTAACACGCCGTGGGCATCAGGCGTAACACGCCGTGGGCATCAGGCGTAACACGCCGTGGACATCAAGTGTAACACGCCGTGGACATCAAGTGTAACACGCTGTGGGCATCAGCTGTAACACACCGTGGACATTAGGAGTAACACGCTGTGGGCATCAGGCGTAACACGTAGTGGACATCAAGTTTAACACGCCGTGGACATCAAGTGTAACACGCCGTGGACATCAAGTGTAACACGCCGTGGGCATCAGCTGTAACACACCGTGGACATTAGGCGTAACACGCCGTGGGCATCAGCTGTAACACACCGTGGACATTAGAAGTAACACGCTGTGGGCATCAGGCGTAACACGTCGTGGGCATCAGGCGTAACACGCCGTGGACATCAAGTGTAACACGCCGTGGACATCAAGTGTAACACGCCGTGGACATCAAGTGTAACACGCCGTGGGCATCAGCTGTAACACACCGTGGACATTAGGCGTAACACGCCGTGGGCATCAGGCGTAACACGCCGGGGGCATCAGGCGTAACACGCCGTGGGCATCAGGCGTAACACGCCGTGGGCATCAGGCGTAACACGCCGTGGGCATCAGGTGTAACACACCGTGGACATCAGGCGTAACACACCGTGGGCATCAGGTGTAACACGCCGTGGGCATCAGGCGTAACACGCCGTGGGCATCAGGCGTAACACACCGTGGACATCAGGTGTAACACGCCGTGGACATCAGGCGTAACACGCCATGGACATCAGGCGTAACACGCTGTGGGCATCAGGCGTAACACGTCGTGGACATCAAGTTTAACACGCCGTGGACATCAAGTGTAACACGCCGTGGACATCAAGCGTAACACGCCGTGGGCATCAGCTGTAACACACCGTGGACATTAGAAGTAACACGCTGTGGGCATCAGGCGTAACACGTCGTGGGCATCAGGCGTAACACGCCGTGGACATCAAGTGTAACACGCCGTGGGCATCAGCTGTAACACACCGTGGACATTAGGCGTAACACGCTGTGGGCATCAGGCGTAACACGTCGTGGACATCAAGTTTAACACGTCGTGGACATCAAGTTTAACACGCCGTGGACATCAAGTGGAACACGCCGTGGGCATCAGCTGTAACACGCCGTGGGCATCAGGCGTAACACGCCGTGGGCATCAGGTGTAACACGCCGTGGGCATCAGGCGTAACACGTCGTGGACATCAGCTGTAACACGCCGTGGACATTAGACATAACACGCCATGGACATCAGGCGTAACACGCCATGGACATCAGGCGTAACACACTGTGGACATCCGGTGTAAGACACAGTGGACATCAGGTGTAAGACACCGTGGACATCAGGTGTAACACGCCGTGGGCATCAGGCGCAACACGCCGTGGGCATCAGGCGTAACACGTCGTGGACATCAGCTGTAACACGCCGTGGACATTAGACATAACACGCCATGGACATCAGGCGTAACACGCCGTGGGCATCAGGCGTAGCACACCGTGGACATTAGGCGTAACACGCTGTGGGCATCAGGCGTAACACGTCGTGGACATCAAGTTTAACACGCCGTGGACATCAAGTGTAACACGTCGTGGGCATCAGGCGTAACACGCCGTGGACATCAAGTGTAACACGCCGTGGACATCAAGTGTAACACGCCGTGGGCATCAGCTGTAACACACCGTGGACATTAGGCGTAACACGCTGTGGGCATCAGGCGTAACACGTCGTGGACATCAAGTTTAACACGTCGTGGACATCAAGTTTAACACGCCGTGGACATCAAGTGTAACACGCCGTGGACATCAAGTGTAACACGCCGTGGGCATCAGCTGTAACACACCGTGGACATCAGGCGTAACACGCCGTGGGCATCAGGCGTAACACGTCGTGGACATCAGCTGTAACACGCCGTGGACATTAGACATAACACGCCATGGACATCAGGCGTAACACGCCGTGGGCATCAGGCGTAGCACACCGTGGACATTAGGCGTAACACGCCGTGGGCATCAGCGTAACACACCGTGGACATCAGGTGTAACACGCCGTGGGCATCAGGCGTAGCACACCGTGGACATTAGGCGTAACACGCCGTGGGCATCAGCTGTAACACACCGTGGACATTAGAAGTAACACGCTGTGGGCATCAGGCGTAACACGTCGTGGACATCAAGTTTAACACGTCGTGGACATCAAGTTTAACACGCCGTGGACATCAAGTGTAACACGCCGTGGGCATCAGCTGTAACACGCCGTGGACATTAGACATAACATGCCGTGGACATCAGGCGTAACACGCCATGGACATCAGGCGTAACACACTGTGGACATCCGGTGTAAGACACAGTGGACATCAGGTGTAAGACACCATGGACATCAGGTGTAAGATACAGTGGACATCAGGCGTAAGACACAGTGGACATCAGGCGTAAGACACAGTGGACATCAGGTGTAAGACACCATGGACATCAGGTGTAAGACACAGTGGACATCAGGCGTAAGACACAGTGGACATCAGGTGTAAGACATAGTGGACATCAGTCATTTCACTTCAGGTTTGATATGAATAGAATCCATATTAAAGTATAAAGCACCCTCATCTGTCTCCTCTGTCCTGCACTGCACCCGACCCCGCCTATTGTCTTCATTTTTGCAAGAAAGAAATTTAAATCAGAAGATTTAGTTTGAAACTGCCAAAAGCTGGTTTGTTGCATCAGAGTGAAAACCAAAGAGCAAAAACAGGAAGTAAAGAGACACTCTCATGTTCTGTTGTGGCGCCAAAGGAATCCCAGACGTTGGGCAACTGTGTGTCTGATGACAGCAGCAGAGTTTAAACTGCTGAACGACTCATTGATAAACGAAATCTCTGTTTTTACCACGTTAGATCTCTGAAAGTCTCACTGCTGAGATCTAAATGTCCCTTTTGATCTGTAGAAAACATTTAGTTTTTATTTATATAAATGTATCATGACACTAGTAATGTGTAGTACAGTCTGTAACAAAGTACAAAGCGTTTACGTTTTGAAACAAACAGAATCCTCATAAAAACCTTGTGTTATAATCTAATGTTGCAGTCTGTGGAGACCATGGGGTTCTTTCACACATGAATCATCTGAATCTTGTTTCATTAAAACAACCTTAACCATGTAAATAAACCTGAAACAGATCAGCTGCACAGTAAAATATTTTGAAAGCTTAAAGTCGTCATGTGACTGATAAACATTGTGATTATTAATCTGTATATTTTCCTTCATTCTGTGTCACATGATGGTGTAAACGTCTCGCCTCAAAAAGAAATACAGAGTTTGTTTTACAGTCTCACCTTTGACTTTTAACATTCAGAGATAAACGTGCACGTTTCTCTTTTGAAGGAAGAATTATACTTTAAACAGTGAGAGTTCACTTCTGTCACTGTCACTATATTTCTCTCCATGTGCTCTTCCTTTCCATGTTCTGCCCGCTTCCTGCCAACTTCCTGTCTGTTTTTTTTTGCTTTGTATCCGGGCCACAGGCTGCTATACAACTTCTGACCTCCATTGTAAGTTAAACTCTAAACAAATATCTCTGAAGGACATCCTGATACTCTAAAGTTCACTATTGTAGCCACAAGGTTGTCCAGATGTTTCAGACATCTGAGTCTCTGGATTAGATTTTAGGGTGTTCTGACTGTTAAAAAGTGTCAGCGCAGCTTTGAAGCTCCTCTGTGGAACATTTTCTTTGTTTTGTTGCTGTTCACGTGAAATAACAATGAATTAGTGTTACTTATTCTGTTTTCTGTAAAACCTGAAGGCAGAGTTTTGTAGCTGAAATAAAAACGTACATGAGGTTCAGGTTTAAAGTTCTACATGTTTCATGATGGATTCAGTCTCTGCTCAGATTTCAAATCTCGATCATCTAAGAACTTTAAGAACAAAAGTTGGATGGAGAGTTAACTTCCTGACGTGCCTTTGAGACGAGCGGGGTGAGTAAAGACCCATCCAGGAGAGGGCAGTCATCCTCCATCTATCATGTTAATCACTGTTTGAGGAGCAGCATCAGCATCTATCAGCCACATCGATAATAACACCTGAACTCCAGTGTTTCTATATGTACACACATACGCACATTATGTAAACAGCTACCAGCTGACATACTGGACTAGACCAGTCCAGTAACACATAGATACTTTCACACTGTCGTCTCTTATTGTATTTTCGAAGAAGTCCAGTTTACAGCAGAATCAGCTCTAAATGTTTTGGTCTGATGGTGGAAAACCAAACTGCTGTAAAGACCTGGTTCTGGTGTTAGTAACACTAGAACATCATCTGTAAACATGTTAACAGATATACAAGCTAGCACACTAAAGCTGCATGCTGATCAGACCTACAACCAGGTTTCTATCACACAGAACAGATTCTACTTTAGTTTAATTATTCATGACTCATGTTAGAGTCAAACACAAAGACACGTGTTAGTTTGTAGAACAACCGTCTTTATATAAACTCAGAGAAACGGGAAACGTTACAGCTGTAGTCCTCCAGATGTGGATGATGTGTTCTCCTTTAGTGAAACTCTGTGGAATCAGCAACACCACACATATCAGTCTGATAAGGGAAACAGGTTTAAAGAGGTCTGAAGGAGTCTGAAAGGGTCTAAAGGGGCCTGAAGAGGTCTGAAGACCCATTTAAAACCTCATTCAGTTCTTCATGTCCAGCTCTCCAAACTCAAAAAACAAAACCACATTTAAACAGAGCCAAAACCTTAGACCAGATCATGGTTATGAAGACTGGACTGATACTCCAGGTTCAAACCAGGTAATGATTATAGAGTAGGAGTGAGGTGACGTACCTGAGGAGACCTTCACTCTGACATCTCTACAGATTCAGTTCTGTGCCTGTCCCCATTTTGGTCATGTGACCTGTTGGAATGAGAAATCCCATGAACTTTTTGCACTCCTTTAACAAAAACCTCAAGTAGATCCAGACTGACTCAGTGATGAAGCAGCTTGTTTATTTAACCATAAATAAATGGTTCAAACTAAATACAAAGAAAAACATCTGTCCAGATGTTACAGTCATATTTATCAGGAAGTGAACAGCCACCAGCAGGACTGGGAATACTGCTGGTCTCAGGCTTTTCTCAAGGCTGGAACCAGGACAGTACTCTACAGGTCATGTGGCCTTGGGTGCCAAGCAGAATCCAGTAAGGGATTTTTATACAACCACTTCCAGACCAGGACCCAGAAGAACTGGAAGCAGCAGGAACAAAGTCCAGTTGCTGCAGTATGAACATGAGTCAGTGGTTTGGTGTTTCTGTAGACTGTGTTCAGGTAGATGTCACACCTGAAACTTCAACTGAGGTCTGAGAGGACAGCAGAACCAGAACCAGGATGGGTTCTGCCTGGACCCATTGGGGTCTGAGAGGACAGGAAGAATCAGAACCTATAATATTTGCAGCTGTGTTGCTTTTTAAATGAATGTGTAAAGAATCAGACAGGGGTTGGAGTGGGCCGGACATCATATCTTCATGTGAGCAGGTCATCAGAACCGGTGTGTCTTGATGTGATGGATGAATCATAATCAGCTGTTTGTGTTAATCTGCTGGAGTTAATCAGACTTTGTTCTTTCAGATTCTTCATCTCACTTTGTTTCTCTTTCATCTGCCTCTACTTCGCTCTCTATGTCTGCTGTGTTGTATTATTATTATCTTATAGTTTTGGTCAGTGAACTTTAAAAAGTGTGTTTTCTTGTCTTATTTCAGTTTAAACTTCCTATTCGTCATGGATCCTCCTTTACAAACTGCACAAACATCCCAAATTCTAAATCAAAGTGTTTTCTTGTTAAAATAAATATGATTTGAAATATTTTAAAAAGTGATGAACACTCTCAGAACCAGCAGTAATTCCAGTTAGATTGAACACAAAATCTGATTTGTTTACTTATTTATTTACTTTTTCATTTGTTGAACGAGTCACAATTTATAGCTGTGAAATAAGTGACAAAGTCATTCAGTATAAGTCATTTCACTTGTTCCAGGGCGTGCTGGTCTCATTTTAAACAGGTGGATGAAGAACGTCCACATCAGTCCAGATGTTTACAGAAGCTTTCATAAAGATTGTTTAATACCCAAATGTTTGTCTTATTTTGAAAGGAGCCGTGATTCAGCTGGTTAAAGTTCATGAGGTGGTTCTGGTTTCAGGTGGATCTGTACCTGCTAGAGGAACTCTTCTCATCTCCACACAAGCTCTGATGGCTCCATGAGTAGTTCACTTAATGTCTGCTTTATCCTGTGTACTCAGTCACATCCACCACTTACCCTGTCTCTCTCTCTCTCTCTCTCTCTCTCTCACACACACACACACAGAGTATACACTTCTCTGTTTTCCCCTACACAGAGACCTTGATGACCACTGCTCAGCAGACCCTGACCTCTCAGGGCCTGATGGCGTGTTCTGCCTCCTTGAAGCGACGGATTTCTGCTGGAGGATTATAAACATTTTCTTGGTTCACATCACTACATGTTGCTTCTGTCAGTTACTGTAAAAATAGTTTCTGTGTTTGAATGTCCTTCTTATAAAGGAAAACTTTGTAAATAAAACCGTGGACTTTATTTCATGTTGACTTCATTTAGTTAAAGAGGCCATTTCATATGCATTTCAGGACTTTGTGGTTATTAAGTATTAACCAGTAATATGAAACATTTTATATCTAAAAAACGTCAGGAAACAATAATTAACAGACCTTTAAATCTGTCTGCAATAAAATTCGGGTGGTTCCGGCTCCTTCTGTCAAGGCAGAAGCTCATTCATATTCATTATTCAAATTTTCTGGACTCAGATTGGCTAACAAACTAGCCTATGAGAGCAAAGTATACTGTTTTTTGCCCCACTGTGCATGGCAACGTCAGACGTCGTGTCTTTCTGTTTGCTACGTTATGCTAACAGTTATTAGCTAGCAGCATGCTAGGCGTGGTTTACTAACGAACAAAGGAGTTGTGATGAAACAGATACAGGCCGTTCGGACTCGGGAGAACTCGGGTGTTATCACCACCTGCGTAGTTTGAGAAATTAAAACTGAAAGAGAAGTTGTTGACCTGTTTTCACACCCACTATTAAGGTAAGAACACCTGTAGAGCTAAAAAATTCAACAGAAACCTCAGAAAAACAGTTTTTAATGGAAGGGCCTCTTTAATTTCAATGTTTTTATTTCAATTTTTGGAGATTTATGAGTGATAATTCCTTTAAGCTGTTAAAAATGTTAATATGCTGCTAAATATTAAAAAACCTATTATCACTGTTTATAACAAAGATGTCTCTCTGTTTATATTTCTGGCTGAGGTGATGACAGTGGATTAAAGAAAGGATCATTTCAAGTGTCTTGACAGAAAACTGGTGCAACAATCAGCAGAATGGACCTCCGTCCCAGCAGACTCCAGTGTTTACTCTGTCTCTCATGGGGCTGTTGACTCCTCTTCACCTTGGTTTCTCTGAAACAACAGCTCAGGTGCATCCGGCCACACAGATTTATCAAACACTAGGGGAAAGTCAGACAAAGCTAATGGTATTTATCTACCTGTATTAACTTAAATATCCATGAAAAGACATCCAGAAACAATTTTACTTTCACTTTATAAAATACCATTTAACCACATGAAACGTGTGTTTGTAATTCACAGAATTAGTTTAGTCTTCCAGATAAAGGATAGAACACAAAAGATGTGAACTCTCTAATCTTACGGGATCGATTGTAGCCTAGTGGGGCAGGAGGTCGTCTTCTGATTGGGAGGTGAGTGATTCAATACCAGACCCCAGCAGGATAGATACTAAAGCCTAAATCTGCCCCCTGGCTCTGAACCCCTCAGGGAGGGGTCAAATACACTGATCAGTTTCCATGTGTGTAACATACATGCCCAGTAAATAAATAAATAAACCTTAAACATTAAAGTGACAACTTCTTTATTATATAGAACAACAAAGGATCTGTATTTGAATGGATGGATGCATGGATGGATGGATGGATGGATGGATGGATGGATGGATGGATGGATGGATGGATGGATGGATGGATGGATGGATGGATGGATGGATGAATGGATGTTTTATATGGATGGATGGATGGATGGATGGATGTTGGATGGATGGATGGATGGATTGGATGGATGGATGGATGGATGGATGGATGGATGGATGGATGGATGGATGGATGGATGGATGGATGGATGCTTGCATGGATGGATGCAGATGGATGATGGATGGATGGATGGATGGATGGATGGATGGATGGATGGATGGATGGATGGATGGATGGATGGATGGATGGATGGATGCTTGCATGGATGGATGGATGGATGGATGGATGGATGGATGGATGGATGGATGGATGGATGGATGGATGGATGGATGGATGGATGGATGGATGGATGGATGGATGGATGGATGGATGCATGGATGGATGGATGGATGGATGGATGGATGGATGCATGGATGGATGGATGGATGGATGGATGGATGGATGGATGGATGGATGGATGGATGGATGGATGGATGAATGGATGTTTTATATGGATGGATGGATGGATGGATGGATGGATGCTTGCATGGATGGATGGATGGATGGATGGGTGGATGGAGGGATGGATGGATGGATGGATGGATGGATGGATGGATGGATGGATGGATGGATGGATGGATGGATGGATGGATGGATGGATGGATGGATGGATGGATGGATGGATGGATGGATGGATGGATGGATGGATGGATGGATGGATGGATGGATGGATGGATGGATGGATGGATGCAATAAATAAGTAATAAATGTGCAGGTTGTTTTTCACCTTAAATTATTGGTTAATTGGAGTTTTAATTGGATTGTTTGTGTTGTGATACCTGAATACTTCCATGTCTGAGTGTTTAGCTACAGTCTGTTTGTCACTATTGTGAAACTGACTCAGCATCCACAACCTCCTGGATTTATGACTACCTCACAAACAGACCACAGTTTGTGAGACTGGGGGGTTGTGTGTCTGGGATGGAGGTCAGCAGCACTGGAGCGCCACAAGGAACTGTACTCTCACCATTTCTCTTCACGATGTACACCTCTGACTTCCAGTACAACTCTGAGTCCTGTAATCTGCAGAAATACTCTGATGACTCTGCAGTTGTTGGGTGCATCAGTGAGGGACAAGAAGCTGAGTATAGAGAACTGGTCAGTCAGTTTGTGAAATGGTGCGGTAACAATCGTCTCGTTTTAAATAGCAGCAAAACTAAGGAGATGATTGTTGACTTCAGGAGGAGAAAGAATCAACACAGCAGTATTTCCATCCTAGGAGAGGAGGTAGAGGTGGTGGAGGAATACAAGTACCTTGGAGTTCAGCTGGATAACAGACTAGAGTGGAAATGCAACACAGAATACATCTACAAGAAAGGTCAGAGCAGACTCTACTTCTTAAGGAAGCTGAGATCTTTTAATGTCTGCACTAAGATGTTGCAAATCTTCTATAGGTCTGTTGTGGAAAGTGCAATCAGCTTTGCAGCCATCTGCTGGGGCAGCAGCATCAGAACCAGAGACTTGAAGAGAATCAACAAACTGATCAGGAAAGCTGGATCTGTGCTGGGAGTATCTCTGGAGCCGCTGGAGCTGATTGTACAAAAGATGATGGAGGACTCTTCTCACCCTCTGCACGACACAGTGATCAAACAACAGAGTGTGTTCAGTGAGAGGCTTCTTCAGGTCCGATGCAAGACCGAAAGATACAAAAGATCATTCCTGCCTGCAGCCATTAGCCTCCACAACAAGAACAGACCTTGATTTTTATTTTTGTATTATTGTCTTCATTGTTGTTTTTATTGTTGGACAAAAAAAAACAAAAAAAAACTACTACAACGTTGAATTTCCCTTCTGGGATAAATAAAGTATTTTTCATTTCATTTTCATTTCATTTATTTAGAAATGAGAAGTGAAAAAAAGAAGAGTATGCTCACATCGATGTAGGTGGAAGGTGTGCTCTTCACTTACTTGTTGTTTTGGACCAAATGATTTGATCCATTACTGATGTAGAAATGCTGTGGGGAGTCCAACACTCACATGTGTCTGTTGATGCTGATGTTGATCTAGTTTTGTTCATAACTTACTTGTTTTCAAGAAATCACCAGATTTTAAACTTTAAACATACACACACTTTAATATATAAGGAAACAGTTGATGTGTTTATCAGTCTGTGAAGATGTTTGTGTTCATCTATCTATAATCCATTACAACACTGCTGTCATGAGAAGCTTCACACGCTGCTGTGATCAGACCACAAGCTCTGTTTGCAGGACATACACCTGGGCTCTGGCTCCACCCACTTCCAGTAGGACATCCTGTCCTCTTGAGGAAGATCAAACTGTGTTGGTGTTTAGACATTATTCTGGTATTCATTACGTCACAAACAGAAATGTGAAAGACAACATGTTCACATGAACACAGTGAATAACCTCGTTTGCTTGAGACTTGAGTTGAGAGTGAGACAGACTCAGGGGATAGATTCAAGTATCTAGATCTGGATCAGGATCAAAGTGATTTGGATCTGAAGATCTGGATCTGAAGATCTGAATCTGAAGATTTTGATCTGAGGATCTGAGGATCTGAGGATCTGAGGATCTCAGGATCTCAGGATCTGAGGATCTGGATCTGAAGATCTGGTGACCTGGATCTGAAGATCTGGATCTGAGGATCTGAGGATCACACAACAAAGAACAAAGGATAAAACTAACAACAGACCTCAGAAATAAGTGAATTAAATTTAATTAAGAAGGAAGTGATGGGTCACGTGTCGTGTGTAGGAGCACATACATGTTCAGTCGGTCATGTATAAGTTGTACATTGTATTCCTTAACTGAGTCACACAGAGAGAAAATGTATTAAAGGTAGTAACTGACACTGAATGTACATAAAGTTGAAGTTCTTCTAGATGAAGCAAATCTAATTCAAAGTAAAAATTTAGTAAAAACATCTGAACTACAATCCAAACAGTAAATATTACTGCAGAGTGTTTTCAAGCCTACAGACACGGTAAATAAACTGTTTCCTAAATGTCCTTTTTACCCTAATAGCACCTTAATTCACTTGGATGTGAGCTACATTTGGCCATTGCTATTAATTATCTGCAGCTTTACACTGGCAGGACCGCTTGTTTGAGCAGCTAATTGTTCAGGTGGACTCTGTCTAAATTGGATGGTGAGGCATAAAATCCTGTACTCCTTTAACTATCATGATAATACTTTTAAAACCTCCCTATCTCCCATTTGGTTATGGCCTAATTGAAAAGCAAATAGCACACTTGAGTGCACCCATGAATCAGTGAGTGATATCTCCTTAGCTGCGAGAGGAATGAATGTCTCAGAGAGACGCTCGTCCCGTCCCTGTTTCCATCGCTTTAATGGGCTCTCACATGTTATCTATTACATTATTGTTTCAGGATTTAATGTTAGTGTTTATCCTTTTCACACACACAATAAGTGGCTTCTGGATCAGCTCCAGACTTCAGATGATCTCCCCAGATAAAACATTGATTTATCAGATGACTGTTTTTCATACAGAATGTTAATTTATACAGAGCAGAGATCAAGTATATAAAACATCTGAATAGAACAACATGTCTCTGCTTGTTGTGAGATATACAGTAAACGGCCAGCAGTGTGGAAAAGTTTCCAGTTTTCAGCCTATTGATTCATAAAATAACAGCAACAAAGACTCAACTGTCATATAGAAGGTAAAACTACAAAAACAGCTTTAAAACTCATTAAAACTTTAAATCTAATGGATGTGAGCGGTGAGCTGAAAGAATCTTCTTCCTTTACATTGGTAATGAAAATACTGATAATTCCCCCCCATCAACTACTTCATGTGGGATGGAGTTTTGAGTATCTTCATGATTCTGGGGGTTGTCATGGTGTCACCCCCCGCTAGAGTCTGCCATTGCATAATGACCTCAGGGAGGGTTCGATGAAGACAGGAATAGGTCATCTTGTCAGGAACAGGGAACCCGGTTGTTCTCCTGGAACCAGTCCTGATAAAGTGCCTGGTGGTTGAGCCTTGGCTCTCAAGGCTTAGTAAGACCCAGTCCTGGATGCCTGCAGGAAGCCCCCTCCAAATGGACCTACCACCAGTGGAAGGAGAAGAAGAAGTTGGGTGACCATGCAGATCCCTACCATCATGTTCCTGACAGTAGCAGGAACAGACCTTCACCAGTGATGCTGCTGCTCTTCATGCTGACTTGTGGACTACAGATTTCTCACAGTGACATCATGTTCTTGATGAAGGCTCAGTGTCATGTTGATGTTGTACAGTTCCAGGCACTGAGTCACCCCCGTTAGTGGAACCATGGAGCCGGGCGGGGGGGGGGGGGGGGGGGGGGGGGGGGGGGGGGGGGGGGGGGGAGCAAATGACAGGGCCCTGTAAACCCAAATAATAAAGCTCTGACGGCGGTGGACTATTGGTGACGAGTTTTACCTACAATGCGCTTAGATACAATATTGGGGGATTTGCGCTTCATAAAGCTTCATGTGAGAGTGAAAATAAATCCAGTCATGCAGCACGACATTATATTTAATATGTTACACCCACTAGATCACTGACGTCAGTCGGTCTGATAAAACTTTTAGCAACATGATTCAAACTGGACTGGACAACCGATATAATCCTGTACAAACCTGCATAATGGGTGGAATTATAATCTGTGTCCAGACTCTTCTGGGTTTGAGCCTTGCAAGGACCCGTCTTTTCCAGCTTCCCTCACTTGTGGCAGAGGACCGACTCTCACATTACACCTCCAAGCCAGGCTACTCTGATGCCTGGGCTGGGGGCGGGACACCCTCCCTGCCCCACCCTAAGCCCCACACCTGGTCACCACGTCAAGTCATCAACTCGTACACTTTCTTATAGACATTACAGGTTTGTGTTTCTGGTCTCAGAGTCTCGAGCATCTGTTCAGTTAACCAGTATTTGGATGGGATTGGCCCTTTTTGGAGGTCCTTTATGATCAGGACTATCCAGCCTTGTGTGGGTCTGGGTGGGGCCCATCTGTTAGCAGGTGGTTTAAGCCAGGCATTCATAGAGAGCAGACAGGTTCTGTCTTGGAAGTGTGCTGCTGTGATGTGTGAAAGTTGTTCGCTGGAGCTCCTCTAACGTTAACAACATTCAGAACTGATTATGAACCTCTTGCCCAAGGTGTCCTGGTTTTTACACTCATGCACCCCCCTTTAGTCCACGACAAAAAACACGTGTCTTTGTTAAGGACAATCCACAGCCACGGCATCTGTCCAATAACTAAACACTGGTTGGATTCAGAAAAGTCCATTCAGCACCAAATTCATATGTGAAATAAAAAGGTTCAGAGATCACGGTATGAACTGCATCAGAGACCTCACATTAGTGCAAGAAACCAGCATGGTTTAAGTTCAACTAAAACAGCCACCGGACCCTCCGACCACCACCAAACAGCCTCCGGACCCCCCCAACCACCACCAAACAGCCACCGGACCTCCCGACCACCACCAAACAGCCACCGGACCCTCCGACCACCACCAAACAGCCACCGGACCCTCCGACCACCACCAAACAGCCACCGGACCCTCCGACCACCACCAAACAGCCACCGGACCCTCCGACCACCACCAAACAGCCTCCGGACCCCCCCGACCACCACCAAACAGCCACCGGACCCCCCCGACCACCACCAAACAGCCACCGGACCCTCCGACCACCACCAAACAGCCACCGGACCCTCCGACCTCCACCAAACAGCCACCGGACCCTCCGACCACCACCAAACAGCCACCGGACCCTCCGACCACCACCAAACAGCCACCGGACCCTCCGACCACCACCAAACAGCCACCGGACCCTCTGACCTCCTCCAAACAGACAGGATGGGGTAAGTGTCTTGCTCAAGGACACAACGGCCAGGCGATCTTTTTCTGAGCGAAGCAGGGTTTAGAACCCGTGACCCTGTGGTTACCAGATGACCCGCTTTGCCACCTGAACAATAAAGAACTTTTAAATAAAGAAATAAATATTAATAACAAAAGGATCTGAAATACATAATAAACATTTATTCCATGGTGATGAGCGTGGTTCCTGGCGGGAGACACGACAGAGTGCAGACATCTATTTCTGCCATGATGGAGATCCAAACAGACATTTTCCATCAGCACATGTTCTGTGTTGTTTGGGTCTTAGAGCCACCAAGCAGAGGATCTGTTTACTCTCTTTTAACACAAATCAGCATACGGCCAATTTCCTTTTAGTTCCTCTGAGTTGACAGGTGAGGACACGACTGAATGTTACTAGGCTGCAATAAAAAATTCTGCAAACCAGCATGTTTGTTTGAGAACCTGTGAAAACAAGATAAGTCAGTCTCCTCCTGAAGTTTGGTATGTGTGCTGCCTTTCTCCTCTGAAATTTCAAACACTGAAGTCGGATCAGCAAATACGCTGGAATGATGCATCTTTTAAAGGTTTGATTAGCAAAGACTTTTACACAACAACTGAAAACACAGTGTAGTTCAACAAGTATGTCGTACACAAGCATGTTGACCCTTGGGACATGAAGACTTTGTTTCTCTGTAGCAGTTCTACTCCAGACCAGGATCCAGCATCATCATTACATAGATATTCTTGTTGGAGAGATGTAGTTACTGCTAATATTTAATGGAGAAAAAGAATGTAAGATAACTAAAGACTCACAAATGCAACATGTCAGCAGAATGTCATATTAATTAAAAACATATAATCTTACAATTTGGGGAATTTTTTTAAATTTGTTATTACAAGTTTATTCCTCACTTTAGACTGTTTTTAGTTTTCATGGGCTTTTGGTTAAAATATTAGTTAAAATATTCCTTGAGGTGGACCTGAGCAATGTCTACATCTGGTCTGCATCTGTTGGCAGATGTGTGCTTGTTAGAAAATATTCACTGCGATTCAAAAATGTGCTTTTTTAACTTTATTAAAGAAAGATTTAACAACTGATAAAATGTTCAAAATAATATAATTGAACAGGAAATAATTAAAGAGATCAGAGAGACGTTCAACAAATGCACCACCCTCACCCTCTCTAATGCCGTGACACCTGAGCAGGTGCCTGGGCTGAAAATAAATCACCATCCTGTCATCACATGGCCACCATGATTTATGTGATCTTTATGTTTTTTTACAACTTCATCTCAATAAATATCACATTTGGGCCTCATGGACACTTTCCCACATAAAATCTGGAGGCACAGACTTCGGCCAATTAAGCCTCAAACATGTATATTTACAGAATATTGCTGCACAATTCCAGACAAATTGGTGTTCAAACCATCGCAGACACGCTGAATCAAAAAGAATTTGTCGTTTCTGGGTGTTTGTTACTGAACGAGAAATCAATAACTAAAGAGAAGAGACAGAGTAAAGAGGACAAGTTTGGGACACATAGCCACATACTGTATGTTTGAGCTGAAATCGGTTCTACAGACTTCAAGTTCTGTTGCTCAAACACAGTCAGTCTCAGTGTCATCATGGATGTAAAGAAATGTTACAGATAAACAGTCAGATCAGAGCAGAAGAAGGTTTATTCGTTCGTTTGTTTTTGACCCATCCTTGAGGAGCAGCTGCTTTCTGTATGGGGACAGTTTTTGGGTTCAGTGTCTTGCCTGTTGGGGTCTGGAGGACGACCCCCCTCCACTGCGCTGGGCTACAGCCGTAGCAGGAGAGAAAGAAAATAAACCAAAATCCACAGAGAAATCTCTCACGGAGTTACTAATTAAATGTCGCTGTCGCTGATGAGAGAGTCTCAGTGTTTGACAGGAGACCTCTGGTGTGCTGAGGTGGAGAGGTTTGAGCTGGAACTGATGGAGATGGAGAGGAAGCACTGAAGCTGGATGAACAGCTGATCTGTTGTGTGGTGATGTAGCAGTAGCTCGTGACATGATGTGCATCCTCTGCCTCATTATCTGCTCATCCTGAACCCATTGCTGCAGAATATTGATCTAATCAATTCACTAAACTCAGAAGATCAATCCAAAACCACCAGAACCTGCTGTTACTCCAAGTTGTTTATGTTCACTGTAGAAGGAGTCTCTCCCGCCACCAATGAAGTAACTCCACAGCGCCACCACAGGTGAGGATGTAAACATGCTCTTAAGCTTATTTGGTCCGTGTAAAAAACTGTAGTGTGAATCCAAACCACACCAACTAAAAACAGCAACAATGTTGCAACTTTGGTCCCCAATCGAACCAAGTCCACCGGACTATCAGGTGTGAATACAGCCCGGGTCCACAGGACTATCAGGTGTGAATACAGCCCGGGTCCACAGGACTATCAGGTGTGAATACGACCCGAGTCCACTGGACTGTCCATGTTTTTATTGATTGTTAATGCTGCCATTAACTGTTTGTCTGTTTATCTTTCTATAGACATGATGACTGGCCCAGATCCATCAGTGTTTGTCTCTTTCCTGTCAGCTCAGACCCCAGTCGGCTGAGGCAGAAGGCCGCCCATCCTGAGCCGGGTTCTGGTTCTGCTAGAGGTTTCTTCCTGTTAAAAGGAAGTTGTTTATAATTTTATAAACAAAATTGAATTGAATTAATATATATTCTTTAGCAGCAAAAACAGAGAAGCATGATATGATGAGTGGGTGAGATGATTTTATACTCCAGGAGGCGTGTCTTAGAGATGATGCCAGTGGTGTAAACATGACCGCTGACATAGACATGTACTACTTTCAGCCAATCACAAAATTCAAATGCAATAACCACCTTTCGGGGTACGGCATGTCGGAGTAGTTGCTCTTCGCAGCTCTGCTACTTTTATCATCACCACTAAATAATTTTCTCTCTACCCGCTGCAAGGGGGGATTTATGTTGTGGTAATACCTGTCTGGGGTCATAATCTACCAAGATGACCAGTAGAAACACCAGGAACCAGGAGCAAAAGAGAGATGAACTTGGCGTGGCTAATGAAGCTATGCTAAAGACCACGCTGGAAGAGCACAAAGCCTCGGTTTCAACGGAGTTTAAAACATCTGTTCAACGATTTGAAGACAAGCTGGACAGCATCCAAACGTCTCTTAAAAGCCATGACCAACGGATTACGTCTTTGGAAACCGCGGCCACAGCTACAAATGCAAAGCTAAAACGTGCCAAGCATGGTGGCTACGCTAGTGGTAGAGGAAGCAAGCTGAGAACTAGGCTAATTGACGTTGAAAGCAGAAGCCGCCACAATAACATCTGCCTTTTGGGGGTCCTTTTGGGGAAATGTTGAGGGACCCAGGCCAACGACGTTCTTCTCTTAAATGCTCGTGGACTTACTTGGGATGGAATGTGAAATGTGATCCAGAGCTAGATCATGCCCTTCGCACGCTGATGGCGAGACCGGGCCCCAATGCAAAACCATGAGCAGTTGTTGTCTGTTTCCATAGCCACCAGACCCGGGAGCTCGTTGTGCGCAAGGCTCGGGAGATGAGGGGGAAACTGAAATATAAGGACACCCCTATCCATATTGTGGAGGACTACTGCCTTGAGGTGCTGGAACAATGGTCCACTTACAGCTGAGTTATGAAGGATTTGTACGATCTGGGTCTCAAGCCTCAGCTTCGTTACCCAGCCAAACTGTTTATTATGACTGATGAGGGAACCCGGAAGTGACTGATGTCACCAGACGACGCCCGGAGCTACATTGCCTCACACCGACCTCTGAGTTCTAACGTTCTGGAGTCTTGAACTGAAAACATGGTTTGGATTGGACCCTGTCGCTCTCATCGAAGGGCTCATGACATTTCTGTTGTTTGGTATCTATAAGATAACACGGTAGTAATTCTAAATTTATTCTTCTCCACCACTTACCTTTTATTTTTCTACAGAATACATCCGTCTATATTATTGTTCTTGTGCTACTGTTGGCATGTTTATTTCAGCTAAATACACATACGGGTATACATTGTTTTATTTTATACAATCAGATATTTTTTGTTTTGTTTTGTTTTGTTTTGTTTTGTTTTGTTTTGTTTTGTTTTGTTTTGTTTTGTTTTGTTTTGTTTTGTTTTATCTATTTATTTATTGAATACAGTATATTATTACTACCTTTCTTACAGTTTGATTTTTGCTATGTATTGGGGAGGATAACAGTACCTCTGCCCATGGTTATTTTTTTTTTCTCTTCTCTTTTGTTTTCATGTTTTGTCTGCTTAAATATAGCATGGTTCCTCAATTTTTCTAGCAGAATAAAGATAAGGTATATTTTCATAGTGAGACCTTAGCCGCCACAGGAAAGCCATTTGACAGCACTGGATTGGCAAAGTCTTTGCAGATGATTGTTGCATCCTATTGTGCAATGGACACTTACAAGTTTTGTTTCTCGGGGGATTCCAGGTCCAATTTAATTTGTACGATGTGTATGTGCACTGTCTTGTCTGTGTGTGTGTGTGTGTGTGTGTGTGTGTGTGCGTGTGGGCTTGTGTGTGTGTGTGTGTGTGTGTGTTTTATTACATCTTCTTTCCTGTTCAGTCTATTACTTCAAGATTAGGCACCAGTCTCCCCTTGGCTATTGTCATCCTGTAAAATCACAGACCTGTCTGAATTCAGTAAGGTACATACAGTATGTTGAATACATTCAATGGTCTTAGATTTGTCTCTTGGAATGTGAGGGGGCTGGGGACTGCAACCAAAGATACTAAGGTTATGGCACACTTACAGTCTTACTTGCAGCTTAAAGGAGATAGTTTTTTCTTCAAGAGACGCATCTCTGCAACAAAGAAGTGGCGACTTAAGAGAAACTGGCTTGGTAATATACAGTATATCATTCCAAATTTAACACCAAGACTAGAGGTACCAGGTGATCTTTCTCTGGGCAGAACGAGGATTCGAGCCGGCGACCTTACGTTTTCCAGACAACCTGCTGTACCGCCTGAGCCACAGCCACCCCAGGGTAACCCACAAACTCTCCCTTTATGCAGATGATCTGCTTTTGTACATTTCTGACCCTCTAAAATCTTTCCCAGTGCTTTTTAATATACTGGACCAATACGGTACACTGTCAGGTTGTAAGCTCAGTTATCCAAAAAGCGAGTTATATCCCCTCAACTCCCTGGCCAGAGCTCTACCCCACTCAATGGTACCGTTTAAGTGGACAGAAATTGGATTTAGTTATCTGGGGGTCTTTATCTCATCTTCAAATGATGAGGGAGAATTTTCTATCTTTACTGGACCATGTTGTTAAGGACTGTGACCGTTGGACTTCATTGTCATTGTCAGTGTCCCCGGAAAAGTGTAATGATAATAATTACAAAATACAGTGTTGTTTCCCCACACAATAAAGATGTGTAAATAAATATTTTCTCTGTAAAATTTTAAACAATGACAATTAAAATTACTATTCAAAATGCACTTCATCTAGAAAATGAAGTGTAGAAGAAGTTCTTCTTCTTCTACTACACAATTTATGTGCCCACCTAGCTTGTGGCCTCTACTTCATTCATTTTCGCAAATAATAAGATCATAAAATAGTAAAAATCGGGGAAACTGTCAGTTGAGAAATTGAAAGACAAAGGTACTGATAAAGGAGAGGAACCAAGAGAGAGTATTGAATCAAAGGCAACAGAGGATAGAATTGCGACGGATCCGGGAGAAGAAAAAGAGCAGGAGTTAAAAAATGATGAGCTGGTGGAGACGGCAGAGGGAAAGAGATGGCAACAAGGAAAAAGAGGTGAAAAGTGTGATTACCAGATGGGAAAAAGAAGGAAATATGACGAAAATGTAAGTTTTTCAGATTAATTCAAATGTCATTAGATGTGGTTTTGTTCATTTGAGTAAACATGCCGTCTTTAATATAGCCTAAATAAAAGTCAACGTCCTTTCAACAGTAACAAAAAAGCTAGTTACATTTATTTGAAGGTGCGGGGGGTTGGGTGTGCGTCAACACAGCCTGGACATAAAAGGGGGTGCGTTGCAAAATAAGTTTGGGAACAGCTGTACTAGATCATTCTTCGACAAGTTAGAAAAGAGTCTGCTAATTTCATATGGGGAGGGAAACAAGCTAGAATTCGTAAATTTATTCTTCAGTCCTCTAAAGATGTTGGGAGTCTTGGTCTGCCCAATTTTAGGTACTTCTATTGGGCAGCTAACATACAAAAACTTCTACATTGGGCTCATAATGACTTCCCTGTACCAGGCTGGGTAAAATTGGAAAAGGCATCTAACCCGTACTCATTATCATCAATACTCAGCTCATCACTCCCCCTCTCTCCAACCCTTGTTGAAGATAATCCAATAGCAAAGCAAACTGTAATTATATGGAGACAGTTCAGAAAATACTTTGGGCTACTCGGGCCGTCTCTGCTGTCACCTTTACTTAAGAACTGCAATTTTGTACCTTCAAATACTGATGTGGTCTTTAGAAGTTGGAAGGATAAAGGACTTAGGACTGATTGATTGACTGTTAAGGACCTGTACAGTCATGACTCCTTTCTGTCTTTTGCTGACCTATCGTCTAACTACGACCTGCCTAATTCCAACTTTTTCCATTATCTCCAGGCTAGATATTTTGTAAAAACCCAGTTCCCTCACTTTCCCAACCAGCCTCCAGAAACAAGTCTCGATATCATCCTGCAGATGAACCCTCAACAAAGCAGACTTATATTAGTCTTGTATAAATCATTAGACATGTTGGTTCCTAAATCGATTTGCTTTATTAAGGGAGGAGGAGCTACAGACGACCCTGCTATAGAACAACAGCGGGATTCTGCTCTGAATTTGATTCATTCGTCCTCAATTTGTGCCATCATGCTTTGATTCAGTGCAAAGTGATCTATAGAGTACACTATACAAACGCAAAATTATCTAAAATCTATCCAACCATTAGTGATCCCTGCAACAGATGTGGCCTATCACCTGCCGGCCACGTTCACATTTTTTGGTCTTGCCCGACACTGGATGCAATTTGGAGAGAGATATTCGACACACTTTTCGACACACATCTGGTTCCCTCAAAAAAGTCTCAGCCTTTACCACTCTACTGGCTCGGGGGCTTATTCTGTTGAAGTGGAAGCTCCCCGAATCCCCCAACTCATGACCATTGGTTGAGGGAGGTAATCTTTAATTTAAAATGAGAAAAACTTAGATTCTCTCTTAAAGGTTTTATTAGGAAATTCAACCAAACCTGGAAACCATTCCTCTTACTGGCTGATACCATTACTCTACTCCCAGAGTCTGGAGTGAAGTGAACGAGTCTACTATAAAAAGTTTTTTTTTTGTGGGTGTGTTTTGTGGGTTTTTGTGTATGGGTCTTGATATTGTTATGTGCTTAGACTGTATTTCTGCTGTGTCTTGTTGTCTAGGGTGGACCTGGAAGAGGGAGAATTTGGGGGGTGGGGGTGGGGGGGATCAGGGGGTATAATTGAATGTTCATTTGTTTTGGAATCATAATTGACTTTACTGCTGCTACTTTTGTGTCACGTTTGAAATCAATACAGAGTTGAAATAACCACCTTTCAACCCTAAGAGGGCAGCACTAAGACGTTTTTAGACAAGTTTACATGACAATGTCAAAAAACGCCCAGAAACTGAAAGATTACATTAAACACCCACTAATACAGTTTAGAAGCATTAAAAAGCTGCTTTGTGGATGAGTTGCTCTATGACCACTTTTTGAATTTAATAAACACTATATTTTTTAGTTTAATCCTGATGCTCATCAGACTGTTTTACTCAAATTAATTCCAAGTTCAAACATGAAAGGTTAAAAATAGTCTCTAAATATTTCCTGAAAAACTCCAATTTTCATCATCTTTGGTCTCATGTGTTTTCTGTTCATGCATCGTTTTCATCTGTTTCACTGCTTCTTGTGTCTATGGCTGCTGGCGACACCAGTATTGATGTAAGCAGTGTTTTCTCTCATTAATTTATCAGCTCAGAGAAGAAGGGAGGGGTGGAAGGGGAGATAATGGCCTCCATTTGGCCAAGGTCAACAGTCAACACATTCCTCAGTTGTTCAAATGTAAATACACATTAACTTGTGCCCATCAATACCAGAAAGACTCACACTCACATGAACACAGTTAAAAGATTGTTAGTGAGCAGTAGTGTCATCGATCTGTCTCAATTGCATCATCTGGATTTTAAAATGGTTAACTTCAGAAAGACAAAGAGGCACCTGAACTGCTTTGATCACTAGTTTTATTATTCATTTCATTACAACATTGAGGCCCTCTGATATAACACACTAATCAATCACAGTGATCAGTCATTGCTTTAGAATTATTATCAACTACAAGTACATGGGCGTCGCACCCGTGGGGGTTGTTGGTGTTTTAACAACCACACTTTTCTTGGTGAGAGGGTTCAACACCAACACTTTTTCTGCAGTTTTGCACAAATGTCTTACTTCTGTTGATCCTCCGCGTTTCTCTGACCGCTCTGTGTCTGCGCTCGCTGCAACTGCTTCCTCGCGCCTCCCTCTCATGACACTGGCTTTGAGTGTGACCGGCTGATGATTGGCTGTTCTGCCTTAAGTCTCGCCTTGCTTGGTGTGTTAAATTTATCAGTCAGCTCGTGCTGGAGAGGTGGGAACATATGATTACTTACATCTCCCTTTTCGAGGTACTTTAAGCGTTTTTACTTTTAAGGTTTTCAATTAAGCTTGATATTATTTTAGTTTTATTTTCCGTGTTCTGTTTTTATTAACGTTTCTAGTATCACTCATTTAAATAGGAAGCTTTTAATATCTTGTATGTTATACCTTCTGTTATTGTATTCATCGTTTTTATTGTTGACAAACAAACCACATCCATCCCCCACACTTTTGAAAAGCTTACTACGCCATTGTACAAGTATATTATTACCAGTTACTTTAACTTCTTAGAGCAAGTAAAATTGGAAGAGATTGGCAGGAGATTTCATGGTATCAATCGATCGATCGATCAGTCAGTCGGTGGGTCGGTCGGTCGCTCCCTCGATCGATCGGTCGGTCGGTCGGTCGGTCGGCCGGCCGGCCAACCAATCAATCAATCAATCAATCAATCAATCAATCAATCAATCAATCAATCAATCAATCAATCAATCAATCAATCAATCAATCAATCAATCAATCAATCAATTTTGACCATTTGGTTATTATTGTTTGTCTGTAAGTGGAACTGCCTAAATCTTCTTCTGTGTATGTATGTGTGGGGGGGTGGGGGTGTGTGTGTGGTGTTAGTAGGTTCCTGATTCTTCAGAACATGAACCCTGAAGCTTTTAATATAAAACAAAGTTGAATATCAGGTTATATCAAACCATCAAACACTAAGGGCCTTATTTATTAAAGGTTTGCAGTTGTTAAAACAGGCGCAAAATGCTCAGTGGCCGCAAAAACACGCAGCGGGAGATTTACTAACGGTGCGCAGGCAAAACTGCGCCTGTTAAATCTGCAGCTATACGCACAAAGTCCTTATTAGCGCCTTTGCTCTTGGTTAATATGCAATGTAGGCATTTCTGTCAGAAGACGCAAAATATTGGGAGGAGAACATGTAAATAAGTGGGCGTTCCAGGCGCACTGTGATTTATCAAACGTGAAACTGTTTGCGGCTTCTAAATTTGTGCATATTTTTACCGGCTTTGAATATTGCTTTTTGTGCCAGTTAACAATTGTGCAATCAGTCTTTGTAGATCACCTGCAAATTAGGAACACGCCCTTGGCGCAAAACTTTTGCGGTGCACACACTTTTGCGCTCCTTACTTGGAATGTTGATAAATCAGGCCCTGACTGTCCAAATGATTACCACAGGGTTTTAACATGAATGATGAAATACAATTTGTTGAAAAATAACAAATATAAAGCTAATTTAGTAATTTTGGTTGTAATGCAGTGTAAACAACTGCATGAATTTTTAATGAGAACAGTAAACAAAGATCTGCTGTTGCATGTATGGACCCAGACAGATCTGGATGAATGAAGAGACGAAACAAAATTTAGTATTAGCATGACGTGTTTTTGTGGCTGTCTGGAAGGGATTAGCCAGTTTCATCTTGGATGACGTTCTCTGGTTCTGCAGTCATTAGAACTGCATTAGATTACAGAACCATAGTAAAGATGTGTTTGTTATTCATCTACCACCTCAGATTCTTTACATACACTATTCACATAAAAATAATCATGCTTTGTTTTTTAAGAAAAGAAAAGAAAACAAGTTTTGTTTGATACTATCAGCTCTATTGTAAATCCTGTGACTCCTCCTATACCTGTGGTTGTAACCCTGTTGTTATAGAACCTGCCTCCCATTCATGGTCTTCATTTACACCTGTAACACAGGATAGACTCAATGGATCCTAAAAACTTTAGGCTAATCTCAAAACTCCCATTCCTGCCTAAAGTCTTGGAGAAAGTGGTGTCCGAACAACTAGTTTCCTTTTTAGAGGACCACAATATATTTGACACATTTCAGTCTGGTTTTCGAAAGCACCACTCCATGGAAACTGCGCTACTTAAAGTGTCTAGTGACATTATGAATGTTCGCAGACTCGGATAAATACACTGTTCTAGTCCCGTTAGACCTCTCTTCAGCATCTGACACTATCGATCATAAGATCTTGTGGACTAGACATAGAGATTTGGTTGGGATATCAGGTACTATGCTGGCTTGGTTCTCATCCTATTTATTTTTAGTATCCTAGCCAACCAGATCTTGTCTGACCCTGTTGAATTGTTGTTTGGAGTTCCCCAAGGTTCTGTTTTGGGCCCGGTTCTGTTTTTGCATTACATTCTTCAAGGAAAGTTAATACAGGAGTTTTCTAATGATATTTCCTACCATCTTTTTGCAGATGACATCCAGCTGTATTGTTCTTTCAAGCCCTCTGAGATTCAGAAATTGAATTATCTAATGACTTGCCTCAATCGAATCAAATATTGGCTTGGTGCTAATGCTCTACAACTAAATTCAGACAAAACTGAAGTGCTGGTGATTGCCCCTGATGATGCTACTCCAGGGATCCACCAGTACTTGGGTGAATTGAGCCTGTCTAAACCAATCCTTAGAAATCTTGGTGTCGTCTTTGACAAAGACATGTCTTTAAAGCATCACTCCAAACAGCGGGCAAAGAACTGCTTCTACCATCTGAGAAACATCTCTAAACTCAGGTCACTGGTACCCAAAGATGATCTTGAGATGATTATCCACGCCTTCGTGTCGTCTCGTTTAGACTATTGTAACAGTCTGTTTTCCTGTCTCAGCAAAAAAAGAGTTGTCCCGTTTTCAACAGGTCCAAAATTCTGCAGCCAGATTACTGACTGGTTCTTCAAGAAAGCCTTTTGTTAATGGGTGGTTTATATGTTTTATTTGTTTTATTTTCATTTGCTGTATTTTGTATTTGTATCTTGATGTTTATACAGCGCATTGTGATTTTTATCTGTGAAAGCCGCTTTTATAAATAAACTTAACTTACTAACTTTTTAAATATTATGTATCACAGACTGATTCCCATGAAGACCATGGCGAGGTCACGTTTTCTCCAGGACAGAAACCTGTTCTGTGCATCAGCACATTAAATAGTCCTTCCAGGTTTTGTCTTCTTTTAGTTGAATATCTGTTATCTACAATAAATCCAGTTCTTCCACCAGGGAAGGAGTAACATGTCAGCTACAGAGTAAAACTACCAACAGAACATCAACATCAGCTGATCATCATGCTGCTGTCAAACATATGAACTGAGGACTTCATCTTCTCAGTGGAACCATAAGACATCTGTCCTGTTGAGTGAGTGAGTGAGTGAGTGAGTGAGTGAGTGAGTGAGTGAGTGAGTGAGTGAGTGAGTGAGTGAGTGAGTGTTTTTAAAGGATTACATGAGACATGACTTTGGAATTAATCGGCTGAACGTTTCACCCACCAACTGTGTGTGCTCTTCCTCTAAATGTTGACTTTCCTCTGCACAATTTGTGAACGATTACACAATAGAGAAGCTGAGATCAATCAGTGTACTGTTAGCTTTAGAATAGTCCTGTATGTGTGAGGCCATTGAACCTCTGAAATGTAACCCAAACAAGGCTGTGAGAGCAAAATAACATCTCACAAGGTTACACACTGCTTTTTATTTCCCTGTTCACACAAATGTCTTTATTTTTTCAAGTTTGTGCCTCTTTTTTTCAAAAGATAAAATGTCTTAAATGAAACTTGTCTATTAGTCTTAAACTTCTGCTGTCTGTCTACTGTTTCTTCTTCTCTGGAGTTTCAATCATTAACCTAATCTACTCACTGAAGAACTCCCACTCATGCTGTTTGCATGAGAGTTGGTGATAAGCTATTTGAAGTTAAATGTGGTGATGGGACAATTGTCATGGCTTAACTTGTTTGCTAATCGGTGTCTGACTTTATTTCACAGGTCGAGCATCGGAATACGAGGACAATCAGAAATTTAGTTTGAGTTCTCTGAATCAAAAATGATTTGAGTTTCCAGCATTTCATCCATAAAACTTTAGAAAGGATCAAAAGTGTCTCTGCCTAAAGATCATATGACTTCAAACTGAACAATGACATGAAAGAAATTACATCTATTTCAAGCACATGAAAAAAGAAAACATCATCTGCAGTCATCCTACTACTACTACTACTACTACTGTCATTTAGCAGACGCTTTTATCCAAAGCGACTTACATTGAGAGAACATACAAGCAAGAAATCAAAGAGAAGGAAAAAAATATAAGGAGGCGGACTGTTTGGAGTCCAGTTTAATTCCGACGCAGATACATCAAGTGTATCAAAATTATTTTTATTTTTTTTTTTTTTTTATTTTTTTTTTTTTAGTGAGCTGTCTCTCTGCAGCAGTCATGGGGCAAGAGGCGGGATTACACCTGTTACACCTGGACAGTCCATCACAGGGGCACATATAGGTGGACACATTCACACAAATTAAATACACGACTGAGCAGTCACTAAACACTTCATAGAAAAATTGAAAACACAATGCTCAGGACAGAAAGCTTGAGAAAAAGATGTTTATTATTCACTGTAGACTATTGCAAAACAAAAAACCTGTGCATTTAGTACTTTTACAAGGAAAACAGAAATCTTGTGCAATTACACATAGCACCTGTCAAAAACAAAGAAATCCTATGCGTTTGCCACTTGTAAACCCACATAGAAATACATGTAAAGTACAAAAACATGTATTTAGTGTTTAGTATGGTTTTGTAGGGTTTAGAGTTTTAGCAATTGAGAAAAAGTGTAATTTGTTTCCCTGTGTCTCAGAATCACAGCAATTTGATGAACATTTAAAATATCAGATTATTTATGTTTTAAAGAGGCCATTTCATACTAATTTCATGACTTTGTGGTCATTTCACAAGTATTACTGTAACCAGTAATATGAAAAATTGTATATCTAAAAAACGTTAGGAAACACTGATTAACAAACCTTTTAATCTGTCGGCCTTAAGATTTGTCTCGTTCCATCAGGCTCCGTCAGCAGCTCGTTCATATTCCTTATTCGGGTTTATTCGGACTCAAATTGGCTAACAAACTAGCCTATGAGAGCAAGGTATACTTTTTCCTGCCCCGCTGTGCATGGCAACAGAACACTTTGCTACGTCTTATGCTAACAGCTTTTAGCCAGCAGCATGCTAGGTGTGGTTTCAACTGCGGGAGCTGATGAATACTAACGAACAAAGGAGTTGTGACAAAACAGATACAGGCCGTTGGAACTCGGGAGAATTCGGGTGTTATCTCCACCTGCGTAGTTTGAGAGATTGAAACTGAAAGAGAAGTTGTTGACCTGTTTTCACACCCACTATGAAGGTAAGAACACCTGTGGAGCTAAAATATTCAACAGAAACCTCAGAAAAAACGTTTTTAATAGAAAAGCCTCTTTAACTGTGTTTTTCCCAACAGATTTTGCTTTCACATTTTGTGGTGAATGTTTGAGGTCAGCAGGTCACTGCCGTCTCATTTGTACAAGCACATCACAAAAACAACAATTGCTCATATTTAACTCGTAGCTACAATTTATCAATCTCTCTAAGACGTTCTGGTCTGGTGACGTCCAGGTTTGTGATAGTCCCGTATCAGCATCATTAAAAAGACAGCTAGACCACATCACAGAGAGAAACCTCAGTCTAATGTACCAACATCTGTGTGACTCTCAGTTCATGCAGGAAATTATCCATCCAACATCCATCCATCCATCCAACATCCATCCATCCATCCATCCATCCATCCAACATCCATCCATCCATCCATCCATCCATCCATCCATCCATCCATCCATCCATCCATCCATCCATCCATCCATCCATCCATCCATCCATCCATCATCCATCTGCATCCATCCATCCATCCATCCATCCATCCATCCATCCATCCATCCATCCATCCATCCATCCATCCATCCATCCATCCATCCAACATTCATCCATCCATCCATCCATCCATCCATCTGCATCCATCCATCCATCCATCCATCCATCAATCCATCAATCCATCCATCCATCCATCCATCCATCAATCCATCAATCCATCCATCCATCCATCCATCCATCCATCCATCCAACATCCATCCATCCATCCAACATCCATCCATCCATCCATCCATCCATCCAACATCCATCCATCCATCCATCCATCCATCCATCCATCCATCCATCCATCCAACATCCATCCATCCATCCATCCAACATCCATCCATCCATCCAACATCCATCCATCCATCCAACATCCATCCATCCATCCATCCAACCATCCAACTCCATCCATCCATCCATCCATCCATCCATCCATCCATCCATCCATCCATCCATCCATCATCCATCTGCATCCATCCATCTATCCATCCATCCATCCATCCATCATCCATCCATCCATCCATCCATCCATCCATCCATCCATCCATCCATCCATCTCCATCCATCCATCCATCCATCATTCATCCATCCATCCATCCATCCATCCATCCATCCATCCATCCATCCATCCATCCATCCAACATCCAACCATCCATCCATCCAACATCCATCCATCCAACATCCATCCATCCATCTGCATCCATCCATCCATCCATCCATCCATCCATCCATCCATCCATCCATCCATCCATCATCCATCTGCATCCATCCATCCATCCATCCATCCATCCATCCATCATCCATCCATCCATCCATCCATCCATCCATCCATCCATCCATCCAACATTCATCCATTCATCCATCCATCCATCCATCCATCCATCCATCCATCCATCCATCCATCCATCCATCCATCCATCCATCCATCATCCATCTGCATCCATCCATCCATCCATCCATCCATCCATCCATCCATCCATCCATCCATCCATCCATCCACCCAACATCCATCCATCCATCCATCCAACATCCATCCATCCAACATCCATCCATCCATCTGCATCCATCCATCCATCCATCCATCCATCCATCCATCCATCCATCCATCCATCCATCCATCCAACATCCATCCATCATCCATCCATCCATCCATCCATCCATCCATCC
>SSNP01000150.1:728580-771080 GCA_006937955.1 Pachypanchax playfairii | reverse complement strand
ACCACTCACACACACTCACACCTAGGAACATGTTTTTGGAATGCATGACATTATATTCAACCTTTTTCCTTTTTGAGTCACTTTGACTTATATTTGTTCCACTACAGTATCTAGTGTGCACCTTCTAGTAGGTCTTATCACACCCAGCAATGTATTCACATGCACCTTCTCTACACTTATATTATCCACATATATCATTATTTGTACTTGATTAGTACTTGACTGGGTGGCAGTGGCTCAGGCGGTAGAGCAGGTCGTCTAGTAACCGGATTCGAATCCCTGCTGTACCCAGAAAAAAAAGATTGCCTGGCCATTGTGTCCTTGGGCAAGACATTTAACCCACTTTACCTGTTTGGTGGAGCCTGGCAGCCTCACCTCTGTCAGTGTGTGTTCCAGGACAGCTGTGGCTATAACATGTGTGTAGTTCATCATCACCAAACGTGTGTGTGAATGGGTGAAAGACTGACTGTAGTGTGAAGCGCTTTGGGGGTTGTAGGACCTGAGTAAAGCGCTATCCAAGTACATGCCATTTACTATTAGAAAATGTCTGTCTTTTTCATGATCTTTGTTTACCCATATTAAAGGACAGTTTAATTCAAGTCAAATCTCAGATTCAGTGTATTTGTTTTTGTTCTGATTGCCTCTGAACGCTGAAATCACCCAAAATTCAGTGAGTTTGACATTTTTTAAGTTATTTTCTCTACAAGCTCTACAGGAAGTCCATGATAAATATTGATGCAAGTTGATTTATGTTTATCTACTGCTACAGATTCAGCTTATCACACAATTCAGTACCACACCTCTGATAGTACTTTATACCTTTTAGTTTATCACAGAACCTCATACTTGATTTCTGGAGTTCTATCTTATAAGAAGTGGATCAGTCTGTTCTGAATCAGGATCTAGCTATCAGTGAGCAGTTTGTGTTTCTCAGTTAAATCATGAACCAAATTTGTGAAGAGTTTCTCTGGTCTTTAATCTGTAAGACGTGTCACTCACCTGCAGGTATATTTACATAAAGTTATCACTATTTTCATCTTGTTTGGAAAAGTTCCACTTTTAAAAGCAAGTTACAGATGAGAGTTAATAGTTTTCAAATGTCTTCAATGACTTCATTAAAATTCAGCTCAGATTCATTTCCCAAACATTTTCCTCATGATTTAAAAACTTCTTAATTATTAAAACCCACTTATTACATCTTCCATGCTGTTTCTGATTTTCTCGTTTTAAACAAAATGCAGATAAACAACATTTTAATTCATGTGTGAAAAATTATGTTTAACTGTTTCTAAATAAAACAAATGAAACAACAGTGTCTGTACAGATTCAATCCATTACAATAAAAATGATCAGCTCAGTTTTTTCAATAAATATGTAAAAAATATGAAAACAAAAACTTTTAAGTCTTATTTCTATTTTCTAAAGACTTTTTGGTTGAATTGAACATGTAACAGCAGAAACATGATTCCTGTACAGATGTCAAAACTTTTATTGTAAAACTGAAGGTTTAATCAAAAATGAGCAAAAACTCTTTAAAGGAAACCTGAAGCTTTTATCATGTGATTTTTTTAAATTACATTTAGTGATAGTAAAATTAGTTTCCAATGACATCTCACTTTTTAATAAGATAAATCATTGGTTTAATCAGAGCTCCAGTTCAGCTGCTTCCAAACATGATTTTATTCTGGTCATAAAGTCATTTCACTTAACTAAATACATTTTATGCTATACATTGATTATTTCACTGAAAATAACATTTTATAAGACAAACAAGGATTTACCATTAAAACTGAAAAACAGCTGCAAATAGGAAACTAAATACGTTGTAAAACATGAGACAGGAACATGAAACAAATCCATCAACACAGATACACACAGGACAGAACATCCAACAGAAACCAGACAGAACTCTGATCAAACATCTGGACCAAACATCTGGTCTAAACTTATGGCACAAATATCAGGTCTAAACATCTGGTCAAAGATCTGATCAAACATCTGATCAAACATCAGGTCCAAACATCTGGTCAAACATCTGATCAAACATCTGGTAAAACATCTGATCAAACATCAGGTTCAAACATCTGATCAAACATCTGATCAAACATCTGGTAAAACATCTGATCAAACATCAGGTTCAAACATCTGATCAAACATCTGATCAAACATCTGATCAAACATCTGATCAAACATCTGGTCCTAACATCTAATCAAACATCTGGTCCAAACATCTGATCAAACATCTGGTCCAAACATCTGATCAAACATCTGGTCCTAACATTTGATCAAACATCTGGTCCAAACATCTGATCAAACATCTGGTCCAAACATCTGATCAAACATCTGGTCCAAACATCTGATCAAACATCTGGTCCAAACATCTGATCAAACATCTGGTCCTAACATTTGATCAAACATCTGATCAAACATCTGGTCCAAACATCTGATCAAACATCTGGTCCAAACATCTGATCAAACATCTGGCCCAAACATCAGGTTCAAACATCTGATCAAACATCTGATCAAACATCTGGTCCTAACATCTAATCAATCATCTGGTCCAAACATCTGATCAAACATCTGGCCCAAACATCTGATCAAACATCCGGTCCAAACAACTGATCAAACATCTGGTCCAAACATCTGATCAAACATCTGGCCCAAACATCAGGTTCAAACATCTGATCAAACATCTGATCAAACATCTGGCCCAAACATCAGGTTCAAACATCTGATCAAACATCTGGTCCTAACATCTAATCAAACATCTGGTCCAAACATCTGATCAAACATCTGGCCCAAACATCTGATCAAACATCCGGTCCAAACAACTGATCAAACATCTGGTCCAAACATCTGATCAAACATCTGGTCCTAACATTTGATCAAACATCTGGTCCAAACATCTGATCAAACATCTGGTCCTAACATTTGATCAAACATCCGGTCCAAACATCTGATCAAACATCTGGTCCAAACATCTGATCAAACATCTGGCCCAAACATCCGGTCCAAACATCTGGTCTAAATGTATGGCCCAAACATCAGATCTAAGTATCAGGTGAAACATGTAATCAAACATCTGGTCCAAACATCTGGTCTAAACTTATGGCCCAAGCATCCGATCTAAACATCTGATCTAACATCTGGTCAAACATCTGATCAAACATAAGGTCCAAACATCAGATCAAACATCTGGTCCTAACATCTGATCAAACATCAGGTCCAAATGTCTGATCAAACATCTGGCCCAAACATCTGGTCTAAACTTATGGCCCAAACATCAGGTCTAAACATCTGGTCAAACGTCTGATCAAACATCTGGTCCAAACATCTGGTCAAAAATCTGATCAAACATCAGGTCCAAACATCTGATCTAAATTTCCGATGTAAAGATCTGTTCCAAAGACATGGTCTTAAGACCTCATCCAAAGATCTTACCAAAAAACCATGGTCCAAAGATTTGATCCAAACACCAGGTCCAAAGGACTGATCAGAATATCTGGTTCAAAGATCTGATTCCAGAGCCTGGTCCAAAGATCGTATCTAAACACTTGATCCAAAGATCTGGTTCAAACACCTTATTTGAAAATCTGATCCAAACATTTTATCAAAGATCTGATTAAAACATCTGGTCCAAAATTCTGGTCCAGTGATCTGATTCCAAGACCTGGTCCAAAAATCTGTTTAAAAAATCTGTGTGTTTGTGTGTGTTACCGATAATTAAAAGCAACTAAAAGAATCCATATATAATTTGTGGGAAAAGAAAAGGTTCTGGGTTCTTTCCCGTCCTGCTGGTGGTGCAGTGTGAGACATTATGCTTATGGGTTCAGTGTGAAGTCTTCCTCTATGTCCAGCTCCTGGTCTGTGTCTTCTGACACATCAGAGTCCAGATCTGTGAGTGACTGCTGCATGGACTGGGGCCGTACACACTGGCTTCCCTGCGAGACTAGGGAGGCCTGGACTGTCTGTCTCTGCTCCTGGTTCCCCGCCTGTTCTGAGGACTTGTCTGCTTTACTGTTCCTCCCGAGAGCGCAGTCCTCCTCCATCTCCCTCTTCCCACCCTGAGGATTCTCCTGACCAAATAGAGACAAACGAGATGAATGAGAAGTCCTCTGTACTACGTCTGGACCTGACAGCTGACTGACAGGTAGCTCAGAGCCTCTCACCTGTTTCAACCTGCGCCACTTGGCTCTTCGATTCTGAAACCAGGTTTTTACCTACAAAACAAGAACAAAGTTTACCTGTCTGATATGTAAACATCTGTCACATCTGTCCAGTAAACCTCTTTTGAGAACCAACAGTGTTCCACTCTGACCACAAATCTGGGCTGAACCCCCCCCCCCCCCGAACCCCCACCCCCACCCCCCCACTGACTGGTCGTGCTTTGTTACAGCGCTGCTCCGATCCGTCGCTCAAATCCATTGAAAGAAACGCCTCAAAACCGGTTCAGACCCGGTGTATAGGTCACTTCAGTCAAAATTAAAAATTACATGTAACAAAAACAAAATGAGCCGGATCAGATCATAATAACTCAAAACTTCAAATTATGTGATAGCATTTAAATTAAATTAAATTAAATTAAATTAAATTAAATTAAATTAAATTAAATTAAATTAAATTAAATTAAATTAAATTAAATTTCATTTCATTTCATTTCAATTCAATTCAAGTTTATTTGTATAGCACATTTAAAAACAACCACAGTTGACCAAAGTGCTTTCCATCAATGCATTATAACAGTCAACAATACATCACAATAGTAAAGCACTTAAATATTGCACCAGCTCAAGACATCCTAGTCAACTAGTTTTTAAAAGCCATTAATTTAATTTAATTTAATTTAATTTAATTTAATTTAATTTAATTTAATTTAATTTAATTATGAAATGAAATGAAATGAAATGAAATGAAATAGGTAATTAAGTTGTTTGGCTCAGATTGGAAGGATTTCTCTTTTAATTTCAAGCATTTCAGGTCTCAGTAAATTTAAGACAGCAATGTCTTCATATTTATTATAACTATTAAACCGTTATAATAATAATAACAATAATAATACATTATTATTATTATTGTTATTATTATTATTATTACTATTATAGCGATCGTATTAATAATTATTATTCGGATTGTCAACAGATCAGTGAGGGAGCTGCAATGCGTCGCACGAAACCCAAGAAATCCGCAAGTCATTTGGCGGCATGTCCTCACACATAATAATAATAATAATAATAATAATAATAATAATAATATGTAATTATTGTTGTTATGGCTATAACAGTAACATGTGGACGCTGCGCTCAGTTCGGTGCTGATCCCGCTGTTAATGACACGCAGCCCGCTCAGCGCGCTCACCTGTCTTTCGCTGAGCTGCAGCACCTTGGCCAGGCGCTTCCTCTCCGGAGGTGACAGGTATTTCTGGGTCTCGAACTTTTTCTCCAGCTCGATGGTCTGATCATTGGAGAATCGGACTTGACCTCCTTTTCTTTTGTGTAAAGGCCGCTGGATGAAGGGCGTCCACAGGAGCGGCTTCCCTTTAGAGAAAGAGAAAAGACCCGTTCAGCCTCTGGTGTTCCGTTAGGCCTACAGTAGAACCGTGTTCGCCGTTCGATGTTCGGCCGCTGAGGGTTTGGAACATCACGTGACCACAGCTCCAGAGCAGCTCCAGAGCAGCTCCAGAGCTTCTTTCTTTTTATTTTGTCAGACAGGGGGTTGGGGGAGGGGGGGTAATCAGTAAAGGTTTCCTCTCCCGTTAATGGCCTGAAACAAACAATAGCAGCCGGCCGCCTGTTGCACGCGCTCTTTTTCAGGAAGGTCGTGACAGAGTGAAAACTATGGCCAAATATCCGCTTCATGTGCTTCCTGCCTTATGGTGTGATTCGAGACTGTGGCATCCTAACACACGGGCGCGCGCGCACACAGAGACACGCACACAGACATACACACGCACATACAGAGACACGCACACACATTCGTGTTGTCTGGCCTCTCTGACACACATCAGTTCAAAGTTCTCCCAGAACCTTCTTATTAAAGCTGAAATGGACATTTCGATTTTCTTTCAGTCACGTGATCTCCCACGCGTGGTTTTACTGAAACAGGCACATTTTTTTTATTTTTAGCTACTTTATTTTGCCTGTTGAACGCAGATAAAAAAAATCAATGTCATTTCACGTTCCTTCGGTGTTCCGTGTTCCGGTCGTCTCACTGGTTCTGTTGAGCTAATCTTTTTTCCGGTCCGCTGTTCACTGCGTTTGTTTGAAACAAAGTAAAGGAACGATGAAGATGAAGAGTGATGTAGAGTCCTCCTGCAGCTGCAGTCTGCAGTTCGGTGCTGATCCGCATTTACATGTTTTAGATAAAAACGGGTTTGAACAACAGGACCGGAAATGCCTGGGTCGAACCAAGGACGTGTCGGATCCAGTTTGTTCGGGTTCTGATTCTATAACAAGTCAGGGCCGCTTTATCTTTCCTCTTCACGTCCCTTCGGGCCTGATGGGCTTTATTCTCTCCTCACCGCCAACTTAAAGAAAGTCAGTCACATCCTCAGGCCCTCGGGCCCTCGGGGCCTCGGGCCCGGCAAAGGAAGTGCAACAATATGTGAAAAACGGATCCCGGGCTATCAGAGGCCGAGTGTTTCCTGAATATGTCTGTATTGAGGATGTCGATAAAATAATCAGCAGCGTGCAGCGGCTCCCGAGGAAGCGGCTGGCCGGGGGGGAGGAGGGGGAGAGGGGGGAGGAGGGGGGGGGCAGGAAAACATTTAACAGCTTCTGAAACCAGATTTACTCCTATCGACAGGCTCACGCCTTCCGCTCTGAACGGAAAAGGCCCGACTTGTTCAGCAACACTAAATCACTCCGTCCGTTTGACGCGCCGAACCTCTCGGAGTCCAGCAGCTGGACCAGAACCGACACGTAAAGCACCAGATTCGTGTTGGTGGTTCTCCTCTGATTCTTCAGAACAATGGAGTTCAGGAGTCAAGGCCCCCCGTCACACACACGCACACGCACACACAGTGTCTGTCACAACAACAGTGTGACTCATGATTGCCTGGTCAGACATCACGCAGAAACGCGCTGTGAGACTCTGCAAAAGACCCGAACCTGAAATGTTTTCATTTCATCTGATCTGCTGCTCGACACGCACGATCAAGCGTGATACACGCGCACGATCAAGCGTGATACTGATGCAAAAACAGTTTCGACGCCACCGAAACGAAGTTTGTGAGCAGAGACGCTGTCAAGCAGTGAGGAGCTGAAATCCGCTCGTGAGCTGAGACATGGTCTCTGATCCACTGTCCCTTGATCCACCGATCCAATGTCCCCTGATCCACTGTTCCATGATCCATTGTCCCCTGAACCACTGATCCACTGTCCCCTGAACCACTGATCCACTGTCCCCTGAACAACTGATCCACTGTCCCCTGATCCACTATCCCCTGTCCCCTGACGTGAAGCTCTGAAACAACAAACGGCTGGTTTTCTCTCGGTTATACAAACTGATAGAAGACCCTGAACGCATCACAAACAGAGTTTCACTCACCCAGAGAGTCGTGCCTGAAGAGCGCGTGCGCGTACTCCCCCATGGAGCGGTGCTGTTGCTGGTGGAACGGGTAGCTGAACGCTCCGCCGTGGCCGTACGTCGCTGTCAGCGCGGGGTGCGACAGGGCTGCGTGGATCGGCGTGGGCTCGTAAACATGTGTCCGATACGGAGAGATGAAGCTCGTGAAGGACGAGTTCGGGGACGGGAGGGTCGGTGTGGGGGTGATCGGAGTGGTGCAGGAGGGGGACGAAGACGTGGGGGAGAACGATAAAGAAGGAGAGGAGATGGAGGTGGCAGGTCTCCCCAGGATGTCCTCGATGTAGAAAGGGGTCGGGTGGGCCGGCTGGATCGGGGTCGGTGCGTAAAGCGGGACGCTCATGGTGCGGTGTGGCTGCGCCCCTCCCGTCTCCACAAGATCTGAAGAGTCTGTCGGTGTTAAACTTTGAATCAAACTTCAGTTGTCAAAAGAGACCGAGGAAAGGCGCGTGGGGGGGCCACGGGGACCGTTACAGACCTGCGGTTCCCATCAGGGTGGAAGGCCGGAGCTGACACTCGATCCAACTGTGAGACTGTTATCTGACTGCGAGCGCAGGAGGGAGGAGATAAATGCACGGCCAACTTCCTGCAGGTGGTCGGTGGCCGTTTCTGATTGGCTTTGTCTCAGGTCCAAACGAGCCGCGGGGCGAGGGCAGGTCCGTGTCTTCAGAAGAACCCCAGCTGGTGGTCCACATGTTTGATGAGCAGCTTGAGTCGGACCGGTTCGGCAGCGCTACTGGTGTCAGCAGAACCACATGAAAGAACGTCAAAACATTCCACGTGACTTTGTTTTGGTTTGAAACAGGTTCTATTCATGGAACTGGTTTTTTAATAATTCTCCCATTCACAGTGAAACACTGCAGAATTCTGGCCTGTCGCACCAGAACCAGAACCAGTTAGAGGCCGAACTGCAACTGCAACTTATAACTCGGTGTGAGTAGAACTGGACCGAACTGGACCGGTGACCTGACACTTCGCTGTCGATCAGAAACGGTTCTGCTGATGCTGCAGATGTTCGGCTGATCCCGTCCTGCTGTTGCAGAGAAACCGGCCCAGAACGACCCGTTACTCGCACCGGATCCAAATAAAGGTTTTTTATTTAATGTTGTTTATCCGGTTTAATAAAGTTCATCACGTGACATTAATGAGGAAACTGAAGCGCTGCATGGTGGGCTGGTCCGGTCTGATCCAAGTCTCTCAGACGGGTTCTGATTGATGTGCTTCAGGTTTATGGGTGTCACTTGACTGTGATGCAGAACCGGATGCTGCATTGGACTGAACCGAAACTTGTCTGATGAATTTAACTCTCACGTTCTCCACATCACGTTTACCCGAACCGAACCGAGCCGAAGATCTCCTGGATCAGTCTGTTTAATCCTGTTCTACAAAAGTATTGCATATGCGGAGAACTCTGCGTTCCGACCGCAGAGGGTTCGTTATTGGTCCAGTTCGGAGTCTTATCTTATGATGTTCCGTTAACAGCAGCTGCAGACTAATGAACTCCTGATTTGAATATTTGGACTTTTCCTGTGAAATCCTTCCATCAGCGCAGCTGAAGGAACGATAATGATAATAAATGCAAATCTTTTGAAAGGCTCAGCGTGCGTGTTTAACCCGCTGAGCAAAACAAAACCCCTCAACTGTTCCAGCAGAACCTGGAACCGGGCGGGTCAGTCTCCAGAATCCAGGGGCTGGATTTCTGATGAAAGCGCGCGCCGCTTCATGCCAACTTTCTAACGGCTGTAATTTAGATAAAGTGAGCAAACAAGCTGATGAGGAGCCTTGAAGACTTTAAAGAATCACTAAACGGACAATATTTACCCTCATTGATCCGAAAACGTCCCTCGGCGTCAGTTTCAGGCCCGAAACCAGATAAGTTCCTCCCGCAGCTGGCGCCGCGTTTCCGACCCGGTTTTCAACGGTTCGGGCTGTCGGTTCGACAAAGCAGCTTCTGAGCTGATCCCAGACCTGCAGCCGTCCTGTTCTAAACTCTGAACTCAAATAAACCGAGTCTATGTGCGCGTGCGTGTCATCAACTCCATCAGGTAAAACATTCCGGAATCAGTTCAAAGACTTTTCAGGAACTTTAGAACGGATGGAACATAGAACCTGGTCTGCTTTGTTAGACACAAGATCCTCAAAGAAGGTTTTGAAATGTTCTTCATTCTTTATTCAGGCCCACCTCAGAACAGGGATTCGTGGAACCTGATAACCCTTCTGGGGCAGCTGGAGCTGGTTCACTCATAAAATCAGAACCATCTAGAACTCAACAGTCTAAAAACTGACTTCAGGAGGAACCTCCACCCCGTCCCCATTATCATACACAATACAGCTGTAACTATGGTGGACAGGTTCGGGTTTCTGTGGACCACCATCACCCAGGACCTGAAATGGACCGCCAGCATAGACCCGATCATTAAAAAGGTCCAGCAGAGGTTGAACTTCCCGCAGCAGCTCAAAAAGTTCAACCTGCACCAGGAGCTGCTGGTGGACTAGAACCATCATCAAGTCTCTGCTGGTCCATCACAGTCTGGTTTGGTTCTACAACTAATGTGCTGATGTCGGTTCTATGTCCAACAATGTTTATCTCTATATGTCTACAGGGGAAACCAGAGTCAAATTCTTTGCCAAATGAATCTGATTTTGATTCTGTGGCTCAGCGGGTCGTCTTCCCATCAGATGGTTGGCGGATCGATCCCGGCTTCCACAGCCACATTGTCAAAGTGACCTTGGGTAAGACACTGAACCTCTGTAGCCCCCTGATTTACATATTGGGTTGTGTGACAAAATGTAGCACTTGTAGTGTAAAAGCTTTGGGTGGTCAGAATGAAACCTCTATACACATACAGAACATTTAGCATTCTGTGGGCCCACCTGAGCGCAGGAGTTCTTGGAACCTGAAACTGTTCTGTGGGTCTCAGAATGGGAATTTATGGAAAATCTACAAAAACAAAACAATAACATTAAATTACAATAATAAAAGTGTTTTAGATGAAACACAGATTCATAACGAGAAGTTCTGAAGTAACCTGCAAAATAAATGTTTTATAAATCTGGTTTGATGTTTTAAATCTTTTTAAAATGTAATTGAATCCTCTGGGTGTGAAATAAAAACAGCAAGTAGAGTTTAATTCTGATCTTTGTTGGTTTTTCTTTTCTTTTCTTTTCTTTTCTTTTCTTTTCTTTTCTTTTCTTTTCTTTTCTTTTCTTTTCTTTTCTTTTCTTTTCTTTTCTTTTCTTTTCTTTTCACATGCTCTTTATGTTCTGCTTGACAGAAACCAGCAGAACTGGGGTTTGGAACCCCTGAACACTGGGGTTGACAGGCAGCAGTGACAGAAAAACCAGTCCAGATCAACCAGAACCAGGAGACTAACTGACAGAAACCCAGAGACCAGCTGTTCTGTCTCATGTCTCTGTGTTTTTTAAGTTAAATAAACACGTAATTTATTTTCTGATGTAGATAATGTGACAGCAGGACTGACTGAGTCTTGTTCAGTGTTACAGTCATCATTAACATCATGGAGCTGATTGAAACTCTTCAACACAGCTGGAAAACAATCTGGTCTTTAAACATCTGTGAGTGACGTCAGACATTAAACTGTTACTGTAACAGGATCATCTCTTCATCCTGGTTTGTGTGATTGTTCTGATGATGCTCTCACTAACAAAATGCTGCTGGATGAAAGAAGGAGTTTTTAACCACCACAGCCAAGTTCTTCTTCACTGGTTTCATATTCTGCTTTAAACTTTTCAACTCTTCCCAACTGGCCGAGAGGTGCAGCAGAAAGTAAGATGACATATTTGTTACAGTGCAGACCCCAACACTTTGGAGATGCAGTGTACTCAACCTGCCACTAGGTGGAGACAGGAGACTCTCCTCTTCTTCTCTTTTCTCCACACCAAGATCTCCAGTTCAATGAACAGAACTCCTCACTCAGTTAGCTGTGCTGCATACCTGTGCCTGTGTTAAAGACCTTCTACTCTGGACTCAGAGATCCAGGTTTTGCTTTTCCAATAATCCCATAAATCCAAGAAGAAGAAATTCCCTCTGTGAGCCTGAACAAAGTCTGGATGTAAATCAGTTCATTATTTAAAGACCTGGTTTCAGTCTCAGGTAAGTTTACAGGTGATTCTCACACTTTGGAAGATTTTATATTCACATTAGATTTATTGTTTAAATTCTAAAGTTTTTTTAATCAGAAAAAATGAAAATATTTAAACAAAATAAAAAATATGTCAAAATGTTTGATTTGTATTTTGTGAGAAACTGAACATGATGAAAGTTTTTAAACTATATTTTTAAAATTTACATCAGCTGTTCTTGGAAAACAGCAACATGTTGTAAATGCAGAAATCAAATCATTAAAACGTTGTTGGGCGTGACAGCAAATCTGAGAAAGTCCATCAGGTTCTCAGGGACTCTGGGACTAACAACATCTGGACCAGCTGCCTTGTTCCTGTTCAGTCTCTCCAGCTGCTTCTTCATCTGACTGTCTGTGTCTAGCAATGGGGACATCAGTTTCTTCTGATGATGATGGAAAAGCACCAGAAACAGGACCCATGACTGAGATAGAAGGTGAGACAGTTGAAGTGAGACAGGGAAGCTGTGGATGAACGAATGGTGGGAGGTCTGATTGGCTTGAAGCAGGAGAGGAAGATGTTGGACTTGAGCTTGTTCTTCATCCATCCATCCATCCATCCATCCATCCATCCATCCATCCAGCCATCCATCCATCCATCCATCCATCCATCCATCCATCCAACATCCAACATCCATCTGCATCCATCTGCATCCAACATCCATCCATCCATATAAAACATCCATCCATCCATCCATCCATCCATCCATCCATCCATCCATCCATCCATCCATCCATCCATCCATCCATCCATCCATCCAATCATAAAAACAGATTCCTCAAAGAAAATTGACACATAAAAACTCAGAAATGTTCCATCAGTTTCAAACTCTGGACCTTCTGATGCAAATACTTTATAGTAACTTCTAAAGTATGATCATCATGACCCCACAGATGTTTGGTGTCCACACCCTCCAATGATAAATCAAGGTTCATTTTTCCTTTAACTGGAGCTTGTAGCATGATCAGCTGGCTGATGTCACTCAGTGGTACTAGAACCAGACTGAAGTAATTGAATATTTGTGTATTTTTTAGTATTTCATTGTGTTGCATGGATGTTACCTCAGTCTCACCTCCGCTCTCTAAATCTAATGATATCACATAAAAACGACTGGTTTGATTAAACTGATCGTGCAGGTCTGAGTGGTTAGAAAGACACATGGTTCAGGTTTTAACAACAGTGTGATGAACCCATCTGTAAAACTACAGTCCAACGTCCAACTTCATGTCCAGTTTAATAAACTCAGAGAAGACATTTGAAGGTTCTTTTGCAGGTGACTGCAGATATACAGGAAAACATGTTAAATGAACATACTGAAATGTTGTGATTTGTTTCCTGTGCTAGACTCATCTCCCAAAGTTTCAACATCATAACAGCATGTCTGTTTCTGAAACTGAAAATTCCAAGCTGAGCCTGAACACACCTCAGTAAACATCTAACCCTGGTCTGTCTCTGGTATTCATGACTATCTGCCTTTCTTTGTATGCCTTTCCTGATCTTTCACCCGAGCTGCTTTGACCAGATGTCGGCTCTTCCTGCGTTTGGTTCTGCTGGAGTCTTTTCCTGTTAAAGGGAGTTGTCCTCACAGCTAATCTCCTCCTGCAGGTTCAGGAAGGCGTGTCCAATAAAAGTCAAGTTTGAAAACCAATTCTTTGTTTTCTTGTTCAAGATTTTTAACTGCTTTTTTTTTTAAACAAACTGGTATATTCAGACTGAACTGCAAGAAATAGAACTGATTTAATCAAAATGAGCTTGAATTCATTTGTTATCAACCGTCCATCAATTGTCCTCAACAGAGTCCAAAATGCAGAATGTCTCCAGATAGAAACATTATGCAAAGACAAAAAGACAATGTCGCATCAAGTTCAAATAAAGATTTAATCATAGTAACAGTGATGGTCCATGAAACAGTTCCAGGATTTTTTAAACATATTTACAGATCCACGAGAACAGCTGATTTTTATTACTATAGAACATGTAATGTTTACATCTTGTATCTTTACAGCTGTCTTACACCTGATGGAAACGGTTAATGACATTCTGAGAAGCAGCCGGTGTCTTCCAGCAGTTTTTGTGTATCTGGTCCCCCTTCAGCTGGACTGCAGCTCAGGTTCATCCAAACAGCAGAACACGGGAGGTCTTTATCAATCAGCTGTGATGTGAAAGATCTTCTAGGCAGAACGAGTGTAAAACTTTATCCAGGTGTGGAGTGAAAGTGGTGCTGGTGTGTGTGTGTGTGTGGGGGGGTCAGAATCTGTTCAGAGTCTTTAGACTATTTGCATGTTTGTCAGATTCACAGAAGAACCTGATTTATTTATACGTTGGATGTTCTCGTCCTTCGATGTGGTTCCAACAGGAACCCTTCACTCTGTGTTCTCTTCATGTGGTTCTGGAAGGTCTTGTTGTCCCTCTGAACAGGGACGGAGTGCTTGAAGGACGTGTTCCAGCATCCACTGCTCCTCACGTAAGGCGTGATCCTTCAGGGTAAACGGACCTTGTTTAGTTCTGATCAGCTCCTTCACATGAGCACATGATGACAACGCTGCAGCACGTAAACACACACAGTCAGTCACTCTTACAGGATCTGAAACGTCTTTTAACTCACATCAAAATGTAACTGTACCTCTTCCCAACTCGTCCACCAGACTTCTGACATAAAATCCACCACCGCACTCAATATCTGTTACACAAGAAGAATTCTCTCATCTGTTTGGTTGGTTGAGTCATTTACAAGCAAACTGACAGGAAGGAAATGACATCCAAAAGTCTGCAGAGGAAGAAGGAATGATGCAACGTGTGCTAACCCAGAGTGAAGAGAGGAGGACTGAAGTCCTGCAGGGTCAGGCTGTACACGGTGACAGGTCGCGCTGGCTTGGCCTCCACCTGGTGTCCTTTCTTCAACAGGACAGACAGACGCTGGCCGTCCTGCTTCAGAGCAGAATAACTGAAACAAACACAATAAACCAACAAACAATCCACAGGAGGGTCAAGCAGCATCAGGATCAGGATTTAAATGAGACCATGACAGAGAAATCACTCACTTGTTATTTTATTACAACACCTGCTTTATTTACACTGAGAAACTGAATCACTTTGAGCCACAAACATCCAGAAAAAGGAAGATTTAAAAAGAAATGTGTGAGAACATGTTGGTACTTTCTGTTTCTTCTGCTTATAAATCAGATCAGGATCTTTCTACAGTTAAACTGTGTCTGGATGTTAAACTTTACTCACAGTGGAGGAACTTGCATAATGTCACCAGTGAAAGTTTTCAGCTTTTCCTCCAAGTCTAACCTGGTGATGTGTTCTACAGCAGGAAAAGAGGGCGGGGCAAAGAGAAAAGGGTTAGTGCTGAAACAGGTAGTAATGACTCTAATAGGCTGAAGTGGTGAAACAAGTTGTGGTTCTATTTACCAAAGTCTTTCTCCAGAATCACTTTTCCGGTAGCATCCAGCGTGTCGGTGGCTTTTCCCAGTTCTCCTACAGCAACATATTTCTACAAACAGACACGGTGATGTAAACTAACCCTTCAGAGCTTTGATGCACCTTAACCTCAAAGTTACACATGGGTGACCAGAACTAGCCTATGAACTGTGTGCAGGCAGGAAACAACTTGTTATGATGTCAGTGAGCAGGTTGATGTGCAGCGTTTGTCCAGAGAAGCATCACCAGCAGAAGTTCTGGATCTCTTCAGGTCTACTAGTCTCATAATGTTCCTGGTGGTACTTGAGCTCCCTCTAGTGTTCAGATATGTTTGTATCCTTCTGCTGCCAGTTGTTCATCTTGTATAATGATGAAATCCATCCTAAGTCAGATCTTCACTACAAACCACTTCAGCTGACATCCTGATCAGCTGATGAACCACGCCCACTCTCTGAAGACTCTTCCATCACTCTAAACCATGTCAACCTCATGCTGCAGATTGATTATCATGAGATTTGGAGTTTTCCAAACCCACTAAAATCCATTTTGTTCTGCTCTAACTAAACCGTCTGACTCGACTCCACAGGTGGTTCAGACCAATCATGCGTTAGCATTGTGCTTTGGGTTGGGTGTTCAGGTATGATGGACAGGTAAAGTAAAACAAACATGGCTGCTGGTGGATGTACACTTAAAAGCAGCTATTGAATCTGTTTTAGAACTAGAGACGATTTCTTGATTGTAAAATGATCAAAGTTAAGAACTTTGTGTATTTCTTGATGGTAACAATGTGTTTTACTTCTGACTGGATTTACAAGAACTTGTTTTACTGTGATTGGCTAAAGACAAATCATGATAGACAGACACTTGCTGGCGCATCCTCCAATCAGCTTAGAATATTATACCTGGTGGCTCCTCCCCTTTTTCAGACACTTTCGGATGGAGCAGTTCCAGATGTATGTGTAGCACCAAGTGGACATGTGGGGCTACATTTACATCTGGCAGAACCAGGTTAGAACCATGAACAACACAGCTGGTCTGTTTGGGGTTCAAGTAGTTGCTGCTGGATTTTGGGAGAGCTTTCATTTCTACGATGCACCTGAACACAACAAAGTTCCAGATGTTTTCCACTGGGTTTGAGACAGAAGAGAAAACAATCTCAAAGTGCTCATTAGCAATTCACCTCTGTGCAGTACACAGTAATATAAACCTTTATTGGATTTATAAGTAACTTAACTACTTTATTGTTTTTGTCTTTTATACTTTCAAAGGCTTTATGGCTGTTACAATAAAACCTGGTGGACTGGTCTCTGGTCTCAGTCCTGTCCACATCACTCTCCTTTTGATTATTTGTGACTGAAACAAGCTCACCTTTGAACCGGTCAACATTGTGCTGAGCATTTTTGTGCCATTTCCAACACCGACAACTGAAAGAAAAAACAGTGTCAGATTTATAGTTCCTTTAAAATGAGTCACTGTTTAAATCTAGTCTGATTTACATCCAGATATTTAAATAAAACAACTCTAACAACTAGGATCATTCTAACCATGTAAATACATGGAAATAAACCTCCAATAAAAACAGCAAATGTAACAAATAAAAAAGTTGTTTAACTTTCAAACCCTTTGATCACACTCACCTTGATGGAGCATCACAGTGACAACAGCTTGATCAACTGAGACATTACAAACAGAATTAAGATGTTTTGATTGAAAAACCAAAGTCTGATTAAATACTGAACAGTGTCTTCTGGCTGCTGCTCCTGTAAGCAGCTGATTTAAAACAAAGACGCCAACAGAACCACATCGTCCACAAAAAAAAAGCAGACATGAGATCGTGAGGTTCCTGATTCACACCCCCTCTAAACGATGGTGTTTCTGGCAGCCGCAGTGAGGCGACCCTCTTATTCACTGGAGCTGGCAGAGGGACTCAGCCTGGGGCTTGCGAGTATCACCACACCTATTAGACGCCTAACACGCAGTACCTGAGTCTGAAAACCGGAGCGTGAACACAAACCTAAAAACCAAAATCTAAACATGCTGAATCTGAACACCATAGCCTAAACCCCAGAGCCTGAACACATAAACCTGAACATTCATATGTTGTCTCCGATGGTGCGACCAAGGGGTGGCCGCGGCCACCCCGTCTGACTCTCGGCCACCCCGCTGGCCACCCCATTTCATCCTTCCATCCCTAATGCACAGCCAGGCAGGCAAGCCGTTCTAGGCCTTCAATCGCATGCAGCCCTCCCTCCTCCTCCACCTCCTCCCGCTCGGTCCATCTCTCTTCCCCGTCCCTCCACCCTGCCGCTGTTGCGCACTCAGACAGCAACAGATCAGCTCGTGCCCATCGGTCAACTATTTCTTTCTATTTCTGAGTGTAGGAAGACGAGAGAGACTACTGGTAAGTAAGTCAAAAATACTTTTTTGTATAAGAGGATGGGGAATTATGTTTCGTGACGTTTGTGACAAGCGTTTTGAGTTTAAAATTATTACAGAAACACCTCTTCTTGTTCTTCACGTTTTGACAAGTTACCTAGCTAACCGTTAGCTCGTGAATATATATGTTATGTCGATTTTCAGACGATGAAAAGAAAGTCCAGAGACATCGCTTCTTATTTTAAGAAGAAAAGTAAAGGAGGAGTGACAGAGATGGCAGGAGAGGGACGGAGACTTATTGAGGAGGAAGAGGAGAAGGAGGAGGAGGATGGGGGACAGGAAGAGACAGAGCAACATCAGAAGGATACACAGTCAGCAATAGTGACAGAACAGACAGCAGAAGACCAGGAGAGTCAGGTGTTCGGCCTGCTAATGGACCAACAGGTGAAGTTATGATCATTAGGCCCAATTTGCCTTTGCTCAGTAACGGTTTTGTTTGCAATAAATGCACACCTTATGTAAATATTATTGCAAAATAATAAAGAATTGTTGTGCAACTGAAAATGTTAACTGTGCTCTTATTAGTCTATGCACATTATATAATTCGTAACATAACACAATAAACCAAAGTATATCAGTAGGGGTTTTCTGTCTTCTTCTGGGTAGTTTACTACAACAGTAGGATAAAATTCTGAAATTATGGTTTATAGTTTTGGTTTGCCACCCCAAGATTTTAATTGGCCCCATCTGGCCACCCCTATGAAAATTTTCTGGAGGCGCCACTGGTAGTCTCAGAACACAGGAACCCGCTCACCTAACACCCCACTGGCAGCACTATCCAGGGTTCCTCCGTGACCGACCTTCAGCCACTGCTTCTTCCTCTTCCGAGGGTTTGCGTTTTGAACTCCCGCTTCTGAAAAATAAAAATAAAACTGATTATTGGCGCTTCTAATGTACGACAGATTTCCTTTTGTTTGTACCTTTGAGTAAAGCTTCTTTAAGAGAGTTTAACACATCCGCAGATGTCGGTCCTGGTTTTTTATAAATCGCAAACAATCCGTTTATAGACTGTAGTTTAGACAGAGAACTCGTGAGAGGAGCTGCACTGCTGCTTATATTTCCAGCCATGCTCGTTTCACTTCTTCTTTATCACAGAAAACTGGATCGCTGATGTTTACCGCCCCCTGCTGATTGGTTGAGTAGACATTTATTTATTATTTATAGTTCCGGTTGATGATCAATAACACAATTAAACTGTTTGGATTTTGTCTTATTTCGGTAGTTCAGGCTAAAACACTGTTTTATTTCGCTGCTGAAGGTAACGTAACACCTCTGCAAGCTGAACTACGATAACCAAGATGCTTTGCGCCGGACCTCTCTTCCGGCTTCTCGGTTCCGGGTTTCCTGGTCAGCAGTGATGTTTCTATAGATACAAACATGTATAAACATGATAATAATATGTATAACTGAAGCTGTAGCTACTGATGGGACGTTCCTGACTGCAGAGTTCCTCCAGGCAGGTTTGTGTTGCTGTTTTCTTGGCGGTAATTTGAAATCAGCTCCGCCCTGTTTTCACTTCAATTTTGGTCACAATCACGTCACACTTTGAAGTTAATACACGATTAGGATCTCCAAGCTATTAAATGAGATATCACAGATATCTAAACTTCCATTTTAGGGATATTAAAGTGATGGTGGGTATAAAAGTTTTAGGTCATAACGTGTTTAATCATGTTTTCAGTTTACAGGAGCAGAAGATAAAGAAAAGCAGCTCATCATCTTAACTCGCTAACAGGACCAGGTAGTAAACATTAGATGTGTTTTGCTGCTCCCCGTGTGAAAGAGGAGATTACTTTCAGAACAGTAACTTGTGAATAATTAGTACTTTTCTTCCAGTAAATTGTCTGGTCCTGAGAGCAAGGCAGTCTGTGGTCTGACTCCTAACCATAACCTGTACTGGGGTTTTCCATCATGGAGGAGTTCCTGCTGACCTACCTGCGGCTGTGTAAGGAGGGAGGGGTGGAGCCTCAGGAGGATGTAGTGGCTCAGCTTCAGAAGAGCAGGACAAGTCACAGTTCCAGGTTGGACCTAAGTGGACAAAGTCTGTCCGCTGATACCTGCAGTGCTCTGGCCGGTGCCATAAGGATAGACACCGTCTTTACAGAACTCATCCTGAGTGACTGCATGCTGAGTGAGGAAGGTCAGTTTGATGAGTTGTTCATTTGTTCACACAGAACTGATCTATAGTCGCTAATCAGAAGTATGTCTGATGTTTTACATGTCTGTGAATGATGTAACAGTTTTATTTAATACAACCTGACTGATATCACCCATCCCACTATGACTGTCGTCCACTCAACTTTAGTACCTTCACAGAAAACCCTCATATTTCTCCTGTAGACACCTGACCTTTGCCCGATGTTTACGAATTAAAAATGCATTCATGTCATCACAGATGCAACTTGAAATGGTTCTCAGTAGTTTGTTCAGTCCACGTGTTTTTATACATTTCCTGACAACATCAGGGGTCCTTATGAGATGATGGATGGTGTCCTGAGGTTTCTCCCCCAGTGGGACTTACCTGGACAACCTTCATAGGAAGGTGACCTGGAGGCATCTGAATCAGATAGTTGAACCATCTCAGTTGATTCCATTTCCAGTTCATTCTCATTACTCGTTTGGATTTATCAGGTCTGTCCAGCATCCTCCTCAGTTCACCAGCAGCTGGTGATCAGTGGACACCTCTGCTCCTCTACCCGAGTGTCCAACACAAAGGCTCTTAGGTCTGATGATATGATAATGAAATCAATCACAAGCCTTTGACCCAAAGTGTCCTGTTACCAGGTCCACCAATGGACCATCCTCTGGTGATTGTTATGGACAGACACCCCCCTCCAGGTAACCGTCATTGCCCACCCAAGAAAAAGGTTAGAATCCCCAGATGCCCCTCATGGGTCCAGAGACTCCATGAAGGCCGGGTGGTCTGAACGGCTGTTTGGTCCGTCCGCAAACAGTCAGAACCTTCCCTCATCAGACCGGGTCCAGCAGGGTGAAGACGAGACATCAGACCGGGTCCTGCAGGGGGAAGACGAGACATCAGACCGGGTCCAGCAGGGGGAAGACGAGACATCAGACCGGGTCCTGCAGGGGGAAGACGAGACATCAGACCCGGGTCCTGCAGGGTGAAGACGAGACATCAGACCCGGGTCCAGCAGGGTGAAGACGAGACATCTGACCGGGTCCAGCAGGGAGACGACGAGACATCATACCGGGGTCCAGCAGGGTGAAGACGAGACATAATTACCCGGGTCCAGCAGGGTGAAGACGAGACATCTGACCAGGTCCAGCAGGGTGAAGACGAGACATCTGACCAGGTCCAGCAGGGAGACGACGAGACATCATACCGGGGTCCAGCAGGGTGAAGACGAGACATAATTACCCGGGTCCAGCAGGGTGAAGACGAGACATCTGACCAGGTCCAGCAGGGTGAAGACGAGACATCTGACCAGGTCCAGCAGGGAGACGACGAGACATCATACCGGGGTCCAGCAGGGTGAAGACGAGACATAATTACCCGGGTCCAGCAGGGTGAAGACGAGACATCTGACCAGGTCCAGCAGGGTGAAGACGAGACATCTGACCAGGTCCAGCAGGGAGACGACGAGACATCATACCGGGGTCCAGCAGGGTGAAGACGAGACATAATTACCCGGGTCCAGCAGGGTGAAGACGAGACATCTGACCAGGTCCAGCAGGGTGAAGACGAGACATCTGACCGGGTCCAGCAGGGGGAAGACGAGACATAATTACCCGGGTCCAGCAGGGTGAAGACGAGACATCAGACCCGGGTCCAGCAGGGGGAAGACGAGACATCAGACCCGGGTCCAGCAGGGTGAAGACGAGACATCAGACCCGGGTCCAGCAGGGGGAAGACGAGACATCATACCGGGGTCCAGCAGGGGGAAGACGAGACATAATTACCCGGGTCCAGCAGGGTGAAGACGAGACATCTGACCAGGTCCAGCAGGGTGAAGACGAGACATCTGACCGGGTCCAGCAGGGAGACGACGAGACATCATACCGGGTCCAGCAGGGGGAAGACGAGACATCAGACCCGGGTCCAGCAGGGGGAAGACGAGACATCAGACCGGGTCCAGCAGGGGGAAGACGAGACATCAGACCCGGGTCCAGCAGGGTGAAGACGAGACATCTGACCGGGTCCTACAGGGAGACGACGAGACATCATACCGGGGTCCAGCAGGGTGAAGACGAGACATCTGACCAGGTCCAGCAGAGTGAAGACGAGACATCTGACCGGGTCCAGCAGGGAGATGACGAGACATCATACCCGGGACCAGCAGGGGGAAGACGAGACATCAGATCCTGGTCCAGCAGGGAGACGACGAGACATCATACCCGGGTCCAGCAGGGGGAAGACGAGACATCAGATCCTGGTCCAGCAGGGTGAAGACGAGACAGAGGGCTTGTGAGTATCCCTACCTGCCTGACGCCTCACCCCCTGGATCACTCCAGAGCAGGACAGAGTCCAGAGACTAACTCTCTCTCACTAGCTCCGGTTCTTCTCCGACTGGGAGGTCGAGTTCCACATTACAAGAACCAGTTAATGATCAGAGGATCAGCAAGTCGAGGCCACGCAGCTCTATCTGCACCAGACCAGTGGTTTCCTGTAGCTGGACCCCAGGAGCCAAAACTCTGCTAGTAGGTGTTGGCCTACTAGTGCTAGACGTGTTTTTATTTCATTAAGAAAAGGGAAACAACTATTTCCTCCACATGTGTCTCTCAAGTCCAGATTAAATACCAACATGAGGAGGTGGTACCGTTCAGTGGGTTTCCTGTAAACATTTGGTCTGTTCTGGTTATAACCAAACACAATGCAGCTCATATGGGACTGAACATAAATCAGTGTTTGCTTCTTTGATTTCATGTGGATTTTAGGTGCCAAAATCCTCCTGACGGGGCTGTTAGATAACACCACAGTAAAAGTCCTGGATCTGAAGGTAGCATCTTTAACACTGAACAATCAGAAACAAACACATTTATTTTTTAGATGTTTTTATCTCTCTGTCAGTTTATTGAAACTATTGTTTACAGGGAAACAACCTCAGATCTACTGGGGCTGAAGTCTTGGGAAACCTGTTGGCATGTAACAATACTCTGTGCAGGTAAGTCAGCTGTTACAATATAAACACAATCTACCTTTTTAGAAATGGGCAGAAAAAAAGAAGACATAAAAGCTAAATTCTTGGAACAAACATGAATTGATTTTTCAATATTTGATTAGAAAAACAAAATCTCACAGAACAAAAAAATGTTTGTTTAGTTGTTTTTAATAAATCCCAGCATTCTCCATTTTTTCTTCATGTACAAAAATCCCCCAGACTTTCAGCTCACTATTTTTGCTCATGGGCAGTTGTTGCTCCTTCACATGAAGCTCAGGTCCTTTATCAGAGACCTGGGAGGAGCTACAGAGTACATCAGCTGTTCCTAGACCTGTACTTGGACAGAGATCTTTGAGCTGATTCTTTCTGTTGGAGTCTCTCTGCCAGTTTGGGGGTCACAGCATCGAGTGTTCCGATGACCACTGGTACCACCGAGACCCTTGTTATTTCTCCAGGTTCTTGATGTTGGTACCACTTGAGGTCTCTATATCAATACTGCCTTCTTCTTCAGTTTGGGGACCAGCACTATGTCCACCTGGATCTGGAAGTCTCATAGTATATCAGCTATTATGTCCTAGATGGTCTTAAGGACACCTTGCATCCTGCTATATGTTCTAGATGGTCTTAAGGACATCTTACATCCTTCAATATGCCCTAGATGGTCTTAAGGACACCTTACACCCTGCTATATGTCCTAGATGGTCTTAAGGACACCTTACATCTGCTATATGTCCTAGATGGTCTTAAGGACACCTTACATCCTGCTATATGTCCTAGATGGTCTTAAGGACACCTTACACCCTGCTATATGTCCTAGATGGTCTTAAGGACACCTTACATCCTGCTATATGTCCTAGATGGTCTTAAGGACACCTTACACCCTGCTATATGTCCTAGATGGTCTTAAGGACGCCTTACACCCTGCTATATGTCCTAGATGATCTTAAGGACACTTTACATCCTGCTATATGTCCTAGATGGTCTTAAGGACACCTTACATCCTGCTATATGTCCTAGATGGTCTTAAGGACACCTTACATCCTGCTATATGTCCTAGATGGTCTTAAGGACACCTTACACCCTGCTATATGTCCTAGATGGTCTTAAGGACACCTTACACCCTGCTATATGTCCTAGATGGTCTTAAGGACACCTTGCATCCTGCTATATGTCCTAGATGGTCTTAAGGACATCTTACATCCTTCAATATGTCCTAGATGGTCTTAAGGACACCTTACATCCTGCTATATGTCCTAGATGGTCTTAAGGACACCTTACATCCTGCTATATGTCCTAGATGGTCTTAAGGACACCTTACATCCTGCAATATGTCCTAGATGGTCTTAAGGACACCTTACATCCTGCTATATGTCCTAGATGGTATTAAGGACACCTTACATCCTGCTATATGTCCTAGATGGTCTTAAGGACACCTTACACCCTGCTATATGTCCTAGATGGTCTTAAGGACACCTTGCATCCTGCTATATGTCCTAGATGGTCTTAAGGACATCTTACATCCTTCAATATGTCCTAGATGGTCTTAAGGACACCTTACATCCTGCTATATGTCCTAGATGGTCTCAAGGACACCTTACACCCTGCTATATGTCCTAGATGGTCTTAAGGACACCTTACATCCTGCTATGTGTCCTACATGGTCTTAAGGACACCTTACATCCTGCAATATGTCGTAGATGGTCTTAAGGACACCTTACATCCTGCTATTTGTCCTAGATGGTCTTAAGGACACCTTACACCCCGCTATATGTCCTAGATGGTCTTAAGGACACCTTACACCCTGCTATATGTCCTAGATGGTCTTAAGGACACCTTACACCCTGCTATATGTCCTAGATGGTCTTAAGGACACCTTACATCCTGCTATGTGTCCTACATGGTCTTAAGGACACCTTACATCCTGCAATATGTCCTAGATGGTCTTAAGGACACCTAACATCCTGCTATTTGTCCTAGATGGTCTTAAGGACACCTTACACCCTGCTATATGTCCTAGATGGTCTTAAGGACACCTTACATCTGCTATATGTCCTAGATGGTCTTAAGGACACCTTACACCCTGCTATATGTCCTAGATGGTCTTAAGGACACCTTACATCCTGCTATATGTCCTAGATGGTCTTAAGGACACTTTACATCCTGCTATATGTCCTAGATGGTCTTAAGGACACCTTACACCCTGCTATATGTCCTAGATGGTCTTAAGGACGCCTTACACCCTGCTATATGTCCTAGATGATCTTAAGGACACTTTACATCCTGCTATATGTCCTAGATGGTCTTAAGGACACCTTACATCCTGCTATATGTCCTAGATGGTCTTAAGGACACCTTACACCCTGCTATATGTCCTAGATGGTCTTAAGGACACCTTACATCCTGCTATATGTCCTAGATGGTCTTAAGGACACCTTACATCCTGCTATATGTCCTAGATGGTCTTAAGGACACCTTACATCCTGCTATTTGTCCTAGATGGTCTTAAGGACACCTTACACCCTGCTATATGTCCTAGATGGTCTTAAGGACGCCTTACACCCTGCTATATGTCCTAGATGGTCTTAAGGACACCTTACATCCTGCTCTATGTCCTAGATGGTCTTAAGGACACCTTACATCCTGCTATTTGTCCTAGATGGTCTTAAGGACGCCTTACACCCTGCTATATGTCCTAGATGATCTTAAGGACACTTTACATCCTGCTATATGTCCTAGATGGTCTTAAGGACACCTTACATCCTGCTATATGTCCTAGATGGTCTTAAGGACACTTTACATCCTGCTATATGTCCTAGATGGTCTTAAGGACACTTTACATCCTGCTATATGTCCTAGATGGTCTTAAGGACACCTTACATCCTGCAATATGTCCTAGATGGTCTTAAGGACACCTTACATCCTGCTATTTGTCCTAGATGGTCTTAAGGACACCTTACACCCTGCTATATGTCCTAGATGGTCTTAAGGACACCTTACATCCTGCAATATGTCCTAGATGGTCTTAAGGACACCTTACATCCTGCTATATGTCCTAGATGGTATTAAGGACACCTTACATCCTGCTATATGTCCTAGATGGTCTTAAGGACACCTTACATCCTGCTATATGTCCTAGATGGTCTTAAGGACACCTTACATCCTGCTATATGTCCTAGATGGTCTTAAGGACACCTTACATCCTGCTATATGTCCTAGATGGTCTTAAGGACACCTTACACCCTGCTATATGTCCTAAATGGTCTTAAGGACACCTTACATCCTGCTATATGTCCTAGATGGTCTTAAGGACACCTTACACCCTGCTATATGTCCTAGATGGTCTTAAGGACACCTTACATCCTGCTATATGTCCTAGATGGTCTTAAGGACACCTTACATCCTGCTATATGTCCTAGATGGTCTTAAGGACACTTACATCCTGCTATATGTCCTAGATGGTCTTAAGGACACTTTACATCCTGCTATATGTCCTAGATGGTCTTAAGGACACCTTACACCCTGCTATATGTCCTAGATGGTCTTAAGGACACCTTACACCCTGCTATATGTCCTAGATGGTCTTAAGGACACCTTACACCCTGCTATATGTCCTAGATGGTCTTAAGGACACCTTACATCCTGCTATATGTCCTAGATGGTCTTAAGGACACCTTACACCCTGCTATATGTCCTAGATGGTCTTAAGGACACCTTACACCCTGCTATATGTCCTAGATGGTCTTAAGGACACCTTACATCTGCTATATGTCCTAGATGGTCTTAAGGACACCTTACATCCTGCTATATGTCCTAGATGGTCTTAGGGACACTTTCCATCTGCTATATGTCCTAGATGGTCTTAAGGACACCTTACACCCTGCTATATGTCCTAGATGGTCTTAAGGACACCTTACATCCTGCTATATGTCCTAGATGGTCTTAAGGACCCCTTACATCTGCTATATGTCCTAGATGGTCTTAAGGACACCTTACACCCTTCTATATGTCCTAGATGGTCTTAAGGACACCTTACACCCTGCTATATGTCCTAGATGGTCTTAAGGACACCTTACCTCCTGCTATATGTCCTAGATGGTCTTAAGGACGCCTTACATCCTGCTATATGTCCTAGATGGTCTTAAGGACACCTTACACCCTGCTATATGTCCTAGATGGTCTTAAGGACACCTTACACCCTGCTATATGTCCTAGATGGTCTTAAGGACACCTTACATCTGCTATATGTCCTAGATGGTCTTAAGGACACCTTACACCCTGCTATATGTCCTAGATGGTCTTAAGGACACCTTACATCCTGCTATATGTCCTAGATGGTCTTAAGGACACCTTACACCCTGCTATATGTCCTAGATGGTCTTAAGGACACCTTACATCTGCTATATGTCCTAGATGGTCTTAAGGACACCTTACACCCTGCTATATGTCCTAGATAGTCTTAAGGACACCTTACACCCTGCTATATGTCCTAGATGGTCTTAAGGACACCTTACATCCTGCTATATGTCCTAGATGGTCTTAAGGACACTTTACATCCTGCTATATGTCGTAGATGGTCTTAAGGACACCTTACACCCTGCTATATGTCCTAGATGGTCTTAAGGACACCTTACACCCTGCTATATGTCCTAGATGGTCTTAAGGACACCTTACATCCTGCTATATGTCCTAGATGGTCTTAAGGACACCTTACATCCTGCTATATGTCCTAGATGGTCTTAAGGACACCTTACACCCTGCTATATGTCCTAGATGGTCTTAAGGACACCTTACACCCTGCTATATGTCCTAGATGGTCTTAAGGACACCTTACACCCTGCTATATGTCCTAGATGGTCTTAAGGACACCTTACACCCTTCTATATGTCCTAGATGGTCTTAAGGACACCTTACATCCTGCTATATGTCCTAGATGGTCTTAAGGACACCTTACACCCTGCTATATGTCGTAGATGGTCTTAAGGACACCTTACACCCTGCTATATGTCCTAGATGGTCTTAAGGACACCTTGCATCCTGCTATATGTCCTAGATGGTCTTAAGGACATCTGACATCCTGCTATATGTCCTAGATGGTCTCAAGGACACCTTACATCCTGCTATATGTCCTAGATGGTCTCAAGGACACGTTACACCCTGCTATATGTCCTAGATGGTCTCAAGGACACCTTACATCCTGCTATATGTCCTACATGGTCTTAAGGACACCTTACATCCTGCAATATGTCCTAGATGGTCTTAAGGACACCTTACACCCTGCTATATGTCCTAGATGGTCTTAAGGACACCTTACACCCTGCTATATGTCCTAGATGGTCTTAAGGACACCTTACATCTGCTATATGTCCTAGATGGTCTTAAGGACACCTTACACCCTTCTATATGTCCTAGATGGTCTTAAGGACACCTTACACCCTGCTATATGTCCTAGATGGTCTTAAGGACACCTTACATCCTGCTATATGTCCTAGATGGTCTTAAGGACACTTTACATCCTTTTATATGTCCTAGATGGTCTTAAGGACACCTTACACCCTGCTATACAGTGGGGCAAAAAAGTATTTAGTCAGCCACCAATTGTGTAAGTTCTCCCACTTAAAAAGATCAGAGAGGCCTGTAATTTTCATCATAGGTATACCTCAACTATGAGCGACAAAATGAGGAAAAAAAATCCAGAAAATCACATTGTCTGATTTTTAAAGAATTCATTTGCAAATTATGGTGGAAATGAGTATTGGGTCAATAACAAAAGTTCATCTCAATACTTTGTTACCCTTTGTTGGCAATGACAGAGGTCAAATGTGTTCTGCAAGTTGTCACAAGATTTCACACATGGTTACTGGTATTTTGGCCCATTCCTCTATGCAGATCTCCTCTAGAGCAGTGATGGTTTGGGGCTGTTGCTGGGCAACACACACTTTCGACTCCCTCAAAAGATTTTCTGATTCCTTTGACAGCTCTTTGGTCTTGGCCATAGTGGAGTTTGGAGCGTGACTGTTTGAGGTTGTGGACAGGTGTCTTTTATACTGATAACGAGTTCACACAGGTGCCATTAATACAGGTAACGAGTGGAGGACCGAGGAGCCTCTTAAAGAAGTTACAGGTCTGTGAAAGCCAGAAATCTTACTTGTTTGTAGGTGACCAAATACTTATTTTCCACCATAATTTGCAAATAAATTCTTTAAAAATCAGACAATGTGATTTTCTGGATTTTTTTTCCTCATTTTGTCTCTCATAGTTGAGGTATACCTATGATGGAAATTACAGGCCTCTCTGATCTTTTTAAGTGGGAGAACTTACACAATTGGTGGCTGACTAAATACTTCTTTGCCCCACTGTATGTCCTAGATGGTATTAAGGACACCTTACATCCTGCTATATGTCCTAGATGGTCTTAAGGACACCTTACATCCTGCTATATGTCCTAGATGGTCTTAAGGACACCTTACACCCTGCTATATGTCCTAGATGGTCTTAAGGACACCTTACATCCTGCTATATGTCCTAGATGGTCTTAAGGACACCTTACACCCTGCTATATGTCCTAGATGGTCTTAAGGACACCTTACATCCTGCAATATGTCCTAGATGGTCTTAAGGACACCTTACATCCTGCTATTTGTCCTAGATGGTCTTAAGGACACCTTACACCCTGCTATATGTCCTAGATGGTCTTAAGGACACCTTACACCCTGCTATATGTCCTAGATGGTCTTAAGGACACCTTACATCCTGCTATATGTCCTAGATGGTCTTAAGGACACCTTACATCCTGCTATTTGTCCTAGATGGTCTTAAGGACACCTTACACCCTGCTATATGTCCTAGATGGTCTTAAGGACACCTTACACCCTGCTATATGTCCTAGATGGTCTTAAGGACACCTTACATCCTGCCATATGTCCTAGATGGTCTTAAGGACACCTTACACCCTGCTATATGTCCTAGATGGTCTTAAGGACACCTTACGTCCTGCTATATGTCCTAGATGGTCTTATGGACACCTTACACCCTGCTATATGTCCTAGATGGTCTTAAGGACACCTTACACCCTGCTATATGTCCTAGATGGTCTTATGGACACCTTACACCCTGCTATATGTCCTAGATGGTCTTAAGGACACTTTACATCCTGCTATATGTCCTAGATGGTCTTAAGGACACTTTACATCCTGCTATATGTCCTAGATGGTCTTAAGGACACCTTACACCCTGCTATATGTCCTAGATGGTCTTAAAGAGGCCCTTCCATTAAAAGCGGTTTTTCTGAGGTTTCTGTTGAATATTTTTGCTCCACAGGTGTTCTTACCTTCATAGTCATACAGCTGCAGCATCAATAACTTGATGAATCCTGCGTAAGATGGTGGGTTTGATCCCCGGTGCTGGCAGGCTATGTCGAAGTATCCTTGGGCAAGATACTGAACCTGCCGCTGCGTTGGGGCGGCCATAGTCTGTCAGGAAGGAGGTCACCCTCTTATCGGGAGACCGAAGAGGCTACGTGTGGAAGTATCCTTGGGCAAGATACTGAACCCCCCAACTGCCCCCCGGGTGCTGTTCAAGATGGCTGCCTTCTGCTCCTCACCTCACGGTTAGATTGATACCAGCCACTTCCTCAAAAATGCTAGTGGTACAGTACGTGTTGTGAAGGATCTTGTCCTTCCATGATGTTTCCTCTGGCTCCTTTCTTGTCTTGATATCGGGGGCTTTTAGCTCTAGCTGATGTCCTGGCAGCCTCATCACGGTTTCCTTGTGTTTGTAGGATTCCAGGGTATTTGTAGCATCACTCCCTTCTGCATTGTTTCCTTCAGTTAGTTCAAACCTTCAGTTCTGATCCCACTTCCAGTCTGTTTATTGTTCCATCACATTTATCCAGATGAATCACATTTCAGTGTCTTACAACTATGAATGCTATTAAGATTTTCCAGATTCCTGAAGCAGAACTCTGTGTTTATGAAAGAGTGAAAAACACAAACATTCTCTTAAATAAGAAATTTTATGAATAATGTTTGCAGGCTGGTGTTGGAGTGGAATGCTTTGGGTGTCTGGGAGGAAGCTTTTTCCAACCTTTGTGACAGTTTGGCCTCCAATGAAGGTCTGACTCAGCTGGACCTGCGTAACAATCAGATCAGTCACCACGGAGCTTCTAAACTTGCTCTGGCTCTCAGACGCAACAGGACTCTGGAAGACCTAGGTGACAACCAATGAAATCAGCCTGAATAAAGATAATAAAGAAAAAGTCTAATGGAATTAGACCATCTGCTAAAAAGACAGAAGTTTAAACTTATATTTAAATATTAACCTTTACAGGAAGCACTTCTAGCTTATTTCTTTGTTAGATATTTTATCCTGTTTGCATTATATACCTTAAATTGATGTAATAATAAGTTAAGCATTATTTTATTTAAAAGTTCTGTAAAATATAAATGTCTGACTGTCTAAACAGGGTAGAATATGTTTATGTAATATTAATCTTTTTCCTGCATTCATTCAGCTTTTCATTATATGGTGAAGATGTGTTTTTCTGTTGGCCTCAAATGGACAGTTTTGACACAAGAGTAATTTTATTATTATTTACTGCTTTTAGATTTAAGGTGGAACAACCTTGGACTTCTGGGTGGGAGGGCCCTGCTACAGGCGCTGCAGAAAAACAGGCGCATAGTTCACCTGCAGATAGCAGGAAATAACATCCCCAGTGACGTACTTAAAGCTCTTCGTAAGTCTGAAGCTGTTTTTTACACATGCGCTGCAGTACTACACAAAACCCCAAATATCATCCATGTTTGTTCCAGGGTTCTTGTTTCTTCTCTAGCTCATGTGTTACGCAGATGTTTGTGTGTTACGCAGATGTTTGTGTGTTACGCAGATGTTCGTGTGTTACGCAGATGTTCGTGTGTTACGCAGATGTTCGTGTGTTACGCAGATATTCGTGTGTTACGCAGATGTTCGCGTGTTAAGCAGATGTTCGCGTGTTACGCAGATGTTCGTGTGTTACGCAGATATTCGTGTGTTACGCAGATGTTTGTGTGTTACGCAGATGTCGTGTGTTACGCAGATGTTCGTGTGTTACGCAGATGTCGTGTGTTACGCAGATGTTCGTGTGTTACGCAGATGTTTGTGTGTTACGCAGATGTCGTGTGTTACGCAGATGTTCGTGTGTTACGCAGATGTTCGTGTGTTCGCGTGTTACGCAGATGTTTGTGTGTTACGCAGATGTTTGTGTGTTACGCAGATGTCGTGTGTTACGCAGATGTTCGTGTGTTACGCAGATGTTCGTGTGTTACGCAGATGTCGTGTGTTACGCAGATGTTCGTGTGTTACGCAGATGTTCGTGTGTTCGCGTGTTACGCAGATGTTTGTGTGTTACGCAGATGTTTGTGTGTTACGCAGATGTCGTGTGTTACGCAGATGTTCGTGTGTTACGCAGATGTTCGTGTGTTCGCGTGTTACACAGATGTCGTGTGTTACGCAGATGTTCGTGTGTTACGCAGATGTTCGTGTGTTACGCAGATGTCGTGTGTTACGCAGATGTTCGTGTGTTACGCAGATGTTCGTGTGTTCGCGTGTTACGCAGATGTTTGTGTGTTACGCAGATGTTTGTGTGTTACGCAGATGTTTGTGTGTTACGCAGATGTCGTGTGTTTCGCAGATGTTCGTGTGTTACGCAGATGTCGTGTGTTACGCAGATGTTCGTGTGTTCGCGTGTTACACAGATGTTCCTGTGTTACGCAGATGTCGTGTGTTACGCAGATGTTCGTGTGTTACGCAGATGTCGTGTGTTACGCAGATGTTCGTGTGTTACGCAGATGTTTGTGTGTTACGCAGATGTCGTGTGTTACGCAGATGTTCGTGTGTTACGCAGATGTCGTGTGTTACGCAGATGTTCGTGTGTTATGCAGATGTTCGTGTGTTACGCAGATGATCGTGTATTCGCGTGTTACGCAGATGTTCGTGTGTTACGCAGATGTCGTGTGTTACGCAGATGTTCGTGTGTTACGCAGATGTTTGTGTGTTACGCAGATGTCGTGTGTTACGCAGATGTTCGTGTGTTACGCAGATGTTCGTGTGTTACGCAGATGTTCGTGTGTTATGCAGATGTTCGTGTGTTACGCAGATGTTCGTGTGTTACGCAGATGTTCGTGTGTTCGCGTGTTACACAGATGTTCCTGTGTTACGCAGATGTTCGTGTGTTACGCAGATGTTCGTGTGTTACGCAGATGTTCGTGTGTTCGCGTGTTACGCAGATGTTTGTGTGTTACGCAGATGTTTGTGTGTTACGCAGATGTCGTGTGTTACGCAGATGTTCGTGTGTTACGCAGATGTTCGTGTGTTACGCAGATGTTCGTGTGTTACGCAGATGTTCGTGTGTTACGCAGATGTTCGTGTGTTCGCGTGTTACACAGATGTTCCTGTGTTACGCAGATGTTCGTGTGTTACGCAGATGTTTGTGTGTTACGCAGATGTCGTGTGTTACGCAGATGTTCGTGTGTTACGCAGATGTTTGTGTGTTACGCAGATGTCGTGTGTTACGCAGATGTTCGTGTGTTACGCAGATGTTCGTGTGTTCGCGTGTTACACAGATGTTCCTGTGTTACGCAGATGTTCGTGTGTTACGCAGATGTTCGTGTGTTACGCAGATGTCGTGTGTTACGCAGATGTTCGTGTGTTACGCAGATGTTCGTGTGTTACGCAGATGTTCGTGTGTTCGCGTGTTACACAGATGTTCGTGTGTTACGCAGATGTCGTGTGTTACGCAGATGTTCGTGTGTTACGCAGATGTTTGTGTGTTACGCAGATGTCGTGTGTTACGCAGATGTTCGTGTGTTACGCAGATGTCGTGTGTTACGCAGATGTTCGTGTGTTACGCAGATGTTCGTGTGTTCGCGTGTTACACAGATGTTCGTGTGTTACGCAGATGTTTGTGTGTTACGCAGATGTTTGTGTGTTACGCAGATGTCGTGTGTTACGCAGGTGTTCGTGTGTTACGCAGGTGTTCGTGTGTTATGCAGATGTTCGTGTGTTACGCAGATGTTCGTGTGTTACGCAGATGTTCGTGTGTTCGCGTGTTACACAGATGTTCCTGTGTTACGCAGATGTCGTGTGTTACGCAGATGTTCGTGTGTTACGCAGATGTCGTGTGTTACGCAGATGTTCGTGTGTTATGCAGATGTTCGTGTGTTACGCAGATGTTCGTGTATTACGCAGATGTTCGTGTGTTCGCGTGTTACACAGATGTTCCTGTGTTACGCAGATGTTCGTGTGTTATGCAGATGTTTGTGTGTTACGCAGATGTCGTGTGTTACGCAGATGTCGTGTGTTACGCAGATGTTCGTGTGTTACGCAGATGTTCGTGTGTTACGCAGATGTTCGTGTGTTCGCGTGTTACACAGATGTTCGTGTGTTACGCAGATGTTTGTGTGTTACGCAGATGTTCGTGTGTTACGCAGATGTTCGTGTGTTATGCAGATGTTCGTGTGTTACGCAGATGTTCGTGTGTTATGCAGATGTTCGTGTGTTACGCAGATGTTTGTGTGTTACGCAGATGTCGTGTGTTACGCAGATGTTCGTGTGTTACGCAGATGTTCGTGTGTTATGCAGATGTTCGTGTGTTACGCAGATGTTCGTGTATTACGCAGATGTTCGTGTGTTCGCGTGTTACACAGATGTTCCTGTGTTACGCAGATGTCGTGTGTTACGCAGATGTTTGTGTGTTACGCAGATGTTTGTGTGTTACGCAGATGTCGTGTGTTACGCAGATGTTCGTGTGTTACGCAGATGTTCGTGTGTTACGCAGATGTTCGTGTGTTCGCGTGTTACACAGATGTTCCTGTGTTACGCAGATGTTCGTGTGTTACGCAGATGTTTGTGTGTTACGCAGATGTCGTGTGTTACGCAGATGTTCGTGTGTTACGCAGTTGTCGTGTGTTACGCAGATGTTCGTGTGTTACGCAGATGTTTGTGTGTTACGCAGATGTCGTGTGTTACGCAGATGTTCGTGTGTTACGCAGATGTTCGTGTGTTCGCGTGTTACACAGATGTTTGTGTGTTACGCAGATGTTTGTGTGTTACGCAGATGTCGTGTGTTCGCGTGTTACACAGATGTTCGTGTGTTACGCAGATGTCGTGTGTTACGCAGATGTTCGTGTGTTACGCAGATGTTCGTGTGTTACGCAGATGTCGTGTGTTACGCAGATGTTCGTGTGTTACGCAGATGTTCGTGTGTTACGCAGATGTTCGTGTGTTACGCAGATGTTCGTGTGTTCGCGTGTTACACAGATGTTCGTGTGTTACGCAGATGTTTGTGTGTTATGCAGATGTCGTGTGTTACGCAGATGTTCGTGTGTTACGCAGATGTCGTGTGTTCGCGTGTTACACAGATGTTCCTGTGTTACGCAGATGTCGTGTGTTACGCAGATGTTTGTGTGTTACGCAGATGTCGTGTGTTACGCAGATGTTCGTGTGTTACGCAGATGTTTGTGTGTTACGCAGATGTTCGTGTGTTATGCAGATGTTCGTGTGTTACGCAGATGTTTGTGTGTTACGCAGATTTCGTGTGTTACGCAGATGTTCGTGTGTTACGCAGATGTTCGTGTGTTACGCAGATGTTCGTGTGTTCGCGTGTTACACAGATGTTCCTGTGTTACGCAGATGTCGTGTGTTACGCAGATGTTCGTGTGTTACGCAGATGTCGTGTGTTACGCAGATGTTCGTGTGTTACGCAGATGTTCGTGTGTTACGCAGATGTTCGTGTGTTCGCGTGTTACACAGATGTTCCTGTGTTACGCAGATGTCGTGTGTTACGCAGTTTTCGTGTGTTACGCAGATGTTTGTGTGTTACGCAGATGTCGTGTGTTACGCAGATGTCGTGTGTTACGCAGATGTTCGTGTGTTACGCAGATGTTTGTGTGTTACGCAGATGTTCGTGTGTTACGCAGATGTTCGTGTGTTACGCAGATGTCGTGTGTTACGCAGATGTTCGTGTGTTACGCAGATGTTCGTGTGTTACGCAGATGTTCGTGTGTTCGCGTGTTACACAGATGTTCGTGTGTTACGCAGATGTTTGTGTGTTACGCAGATGTTTGTGTGTTACGCAGATGTCGTGTGTTACGCAGATGTTCGTGTGTTACGCAGATGTTCGTGTGTTACGCAGATGTTCGTGTGTTCGCGTGTTACACAGATGTTCCTGTGTTACGCAGATGTCGTGTGTTACGCAGATGTTCGTGTGTTACGCAGATGTTTGTGTGTTACGCAGATGTCGTGTGTTAGGCAGATGTTCGTGTGTTACGCAGATGTTCGTGTGTTCGCGTGTTACACAGATGTTCCTGTGTTACGCAGATGTTCGTGTGTTACGCAGATGTTTGTGTGTTACGCAGATGTCGTGTGTTACGCAGATGTTCGTGTGTTACGCAGATGTCGTGTGTTACGCAGATGTTCGTGTGTTACGCAGATGTTCGTGTGTTACGCAGATGTTCGTGTGTTCGCGTGTTACACAGATGTTCGTGTGTTACGCAGATGTTCGTGTGTTACGCAGATGTTTGTGTGTTACGCAGATGTCGTGTGTTACGCAGATGTTCGTGTGTTACGCAGATGTTCGTGTGTTATGCAGATGTTCGTGTGTTACGCAGATGTTCGTGTGTTACGCAGATGTTCGTGTGTTCGCGTGTTACACAGATGTTCCTGTGTTACGCAGATGTCCGTGTGTTACGCAGATGTTCACCCACTGGAGGGGTTATATAACCTCTGATGTGGGAACGTCTGGGGATCCAGCAGGAAGACCTGGAGAGTGTTGCTGGGGTGAGGGAGGTCTGTTTCGTGGATGAATAATAAAGTTAAAACAAGCAAATATATTAAAATTACATAAATAATTTGAGGCAAAATCCACTTTACACAGATTTGAGGGATAAAAAGTGAATTTATGTCCAGTTTAAACATTAGAAGGAATCTGGTAGAAGTCTGTGGGTGAAGACTGAATCCTGTTCTAGATCTTTGAAGATGGGTCGGTGTATTCAGTCGATGGGGTTTGTAGTGACAGGTTGGAGGTCTGGACCAGTAGAAGTTTGGAAAATCTTACAACAATCTTTTCTTATTTTTTTTAGAGCAGACCACGAAGCACAACACAGAAAGTCACAGCAAGACCCAAATCCTCAGCAAAGAGATTCAAAGCCTGCAAAAGGAGAAGGGTCAGCAGGTAATTTTCAATGAAAATCACCTTAATGTGCTGCCACACTGCTGCCTCGGTAATAACCAGTGATCATCTGATAAATCTATGTACTATGACCAGTAGAGGGACTAAGATTAGAGAGCAACAGCCCACCTAAAGAGACTACACACCATCTCTAAGCAGCTTCATGTTCCACAGCTGATCATTAAACAGTATCATGTTGATGCGACTGTAGCAGGACAACGTCCAGGACTATCAAGATGAACTCCGAGGTTTCTGATCACACAAACTGTTACATGTTGACAGTGATCCTTGCTAGTTTAGCATCCCGGGCAAATCATCCGTCAGGGCTTCCTGCCTCAAATACAAACTCTCAGGTGTAAGTTGAGAGTAGGGCACACCATCGCTAACCACCACTAACCAACACTAACCATCGCTAACCACCACTAACCATCGCTAACCACCGCTAACCACCACTAACCAACACTAACCGTTGATAACCACCACTAACCACTACTAACCACCGCTAACCAACACTAACCACCCTAACCAACGCTAAACACCACTAACCATCGCTAACCACCACTAACCAACACTAACCATCGCTAACCACCACTAACCATCGCTAACCACCGCTAACCACCACTAACCAACACTAACCATCGCTAACCACCACTAACCATCGCTAACCACCGCTAACCAACACTAACCAACACTAACCATTGATAACCACCACTAACCACTACTAACCACCGCTAACCACCACTAACCAACACTAACCACCCTAACCAACGCTAAACACCACTAACCATCGCTAACCACCACTAACCAACACTAACCACTAACCAACACTAACCAACGCTAAACACCACTAACCATTGCTAACCACCACTAAGCAACACTAACCATCACTAACCATCGCTAACCACCAGTAACCAACACTAACCACTAACCAACGCTAAACACCACTAACCAACACTAACCATTGCTAACCACCACTAAGTAACACTAACTATCACTAACCACCACTAACCATCGCTAACCACCATTAACCAACACTAACCACTAACCAACGCTAAACACCACTAACCAACACTAACCATTGCTAACCACCACTAACCAACACTAACCATTACTAACAACAACAACAACCTTTATTTATAAAGCGCTTTTCAAACACAGTTTATCAAAGTGCTTTACAGATTTAAAATGACCCCACAACCCCCCCTTTAAAAATCAAAAATATAACCGCCCCTCCCAACCCAACTCATCGACCATTCACACATACACACACCCACAAGTGTGTTTTGTTATCCTTATGGGGACCGTCCATTGACTTCCATTGATTTTAGTAACTAGATTTATACCTAACCCAAACCCTTTTACTAACCTTAACCATTACTGATCTATAACTAACCCTAAGACTAACTAAAACTCTATTCACACCATACCTATAAACCTAACCCCTAACCCTGAAAAGGAGAGTCCTCCTCATGGGGACCAGGCTTCGGTCCCCACAAGAACCCTCGGACCCCAGAAAGATAGTAAAAGTCAGGAAACGGGTCCCCAGGAGGTCAGAAATACAAACCCACACACACACACACACACAAGTGTGTTTTGGTATCCTTATGGGGACCGTCCATTGACTTCCATTGATTTTAGTAACTAGATTTATACCTAACCCAAACCCTTTTCCTAACCCTAACCATTACTGATCTATAACTAACCCTAAGACTAACTAAAACTCTATTCACACCATACCTATAAACCTAACCCCTAACCCTAAAAAGGGGAGTCCCCCTCATGGGGACCAGGCTTCGGTCCCCACAAGAACCCTCGGACCCCAGAAAGATAGTAAAAGTCAGGAAACGGGTCCCCAGGAGGTCAGAAATACAAACCCACACACACACACACACACACACACACTTAAAAGCTACAAAAACAGCGGGCTGAGCACAGATGAGCCAGGAAATGCCATCATGGGAGCCATCTGCATCAGTAGCAGCAGATCAACAGCAGCCGCCAAGGCACCAACCCCGTGCGCCCAGAGGAGGGAGGGCTGGTACCCCCACCTCCACCCAAGCACTACGGGGGGGGCACCCAGGCAGCCTACAGCCGACCCCCGCCCCCGATGCAGGGGGGTCATGCCTCATACAGATTGCTCCCTGGGCGGTCAACTTACCTGATCAACCAGGCCCTCACGTCTTTGACAGAATACTTTACAAAGACATGAGGGCCTGGAGCTGAACCCGCTGTCTCTCAATTTCGCAATTTCGAAGGCGGGCTTAGCCAGTTGAGAACCAATCACAGAAACCCGGAAGTGACTCAACATATGTGATGCTAAAGCGGATACACGAGAGGCGGAACAAAAACAAAAGCGAGCGGAGCCGTAATGGTAGCTACAGAGCCGTAATGGTAGCTACAGAGCCGTAATGGTAGCTACAGAGCCGTAATGGTAGCTACACAGCCATGTTTAATGGAGGAGACAAGACGAATATTAATGACAGTTGTCGCTTTGGTGTCAAAAACTTGTGAATACAAGGTGTCGTTGCACACTCGGTTCAGGTATTTGACCGCCCCAAGCAAACACTGTGCAAACACAGAAGTAAACACTTCATCCACAGCCGAGTCCGCCATGTTGAATGTTGTGCTCTGGGTGGAAAACGCTAGTTCTGTGTTTTCAGGATGACGCACAACAACGGTGATATGTCATTGGTCCATCCTAAAATTTGACACGGAAATGATCGAGTGCGGCTCCGGTGTCAGACCCTTCTGCATTTGAATATAATGCAGGAGGATCTGATTGGTCAGGCTAGGCGGTCACCCACATTGTACATAACTAAAACCACCACTGCATGTTGAACCATAATGGACAATCAGATCCAAGTTAGAATACATTTAAAAAATGTTTAATTCTGCAGAACATTCTAAAATATGTAGCGGACCCTCACAAACTGCTGCTGTTGTTTTACTCTGGTTGCTCCTCTTCAGTTTCTCAGCCTCATGGAGACCATAGAAAGACAGAAAGAGGAAATGGGACGGTCCAATAGGTGAGCTGAATTACAGTAAATAAATACAAACTGTTTAGTATTTAGCTGTGAAACACGAACTCTGTTTAATTCTGAAAGCATTATAAATGTTTTCTCATTAAATGAAATTATCACTGAAAGATTGTATTTAGACAACAAGCTCTTAACTTTGTACAATCCTAATTTCCCTAATTCTGTGTAAAATGTTAATAAAAATGAGGTCCAGTGATTTGAAAACAACATATCAGATGCTAAACCTTAGATTGTTTTTTAGTTTATAGGTAATATTGGCTCATTCATTGCTAGTGTTCTTGGACTGGAGCTGTAAAACAGGATCCATCTGTGTTCATCATCATAACCATGAATCTCGACTTTTGGTTTAATGATCAATTGAAACTTTTTTTTACCAGATTGGAAGGATTTATGGTCAATAATGTTTGAAAACAAGTTTGTCTTTATTATAGATTTTTCTCCTGATGATGCATGTAAACATCTGTAAATGTTTCATGTGATTTTTATTACCTGTTTTCTGACAGTAGATCAACATCTGTTCAGATCAGCCAACTTCAAGAAGCTCTGCATGAGAGGAAGTCCATGATCAACTCTCTCACTGCCAAGTACTTACATCTCTTCATACTCCGTTTACAGACATGAAATGTAATTATAGACAGGGGTGCACATAAGTGGTCCGCAGGTCCGCACACACTGTCAAAATATAAAATGCGCACCAGATGAAAAGTTGCAACACGCGTTTGCGTACTTAACATTGGTTTGGCTGAGCTGCGTGAATTTTTAGGTTAATCAGAGGCGGGTTCATTGTCAAATAAATGAAGAATCCCGTTGACTTCTTTTGTTTGACTGATATGTTTCTCAGCGCCGAAGTTCCAGCTGATGCTGCGTCTCTCTCTGTGTCTGTGTATCAGTTTGCCAGTGTGACGGATTTTCAGTCAGTCAGATCAGTGCAGCTGACTGCAGGATTCTGCATCGCGTCAAAACTGAAAAAATTAACTGAATAAGACAAATAGACCATCGTAGCACAGACGTGTATAACTACCTTTTAGTGCAATAAAATACAGAAAACCACCTGTTTTAATCAACAGTATCAGCGTATTTGTCTGTGATCCGCGCCATTTTGAATGCGCGCAAAGCACTATGGAATATGCAGTCAATGCCCCATAACTGTCCAGTGTATCTTTTTATCTGACTGCATCACATTACAAACATCCTCATCATTTCAAAACAAAAAACAGTTACAGTAAATGACAGAAGCCCCAACAGCTGACTAATAAATTTCAACACCAAACTGTTAAATGTAGATTAAAGTGAACAATCAAACCTGTAAACAATCCAACCTGAACTCTGAAGGTTTTTTTTTTTACCAGTATTTTTATATTTTACTGGTTTCTCTTGATTTTTTTAACAATTAAAGGATTTTTATTGAAACAAATATAGAGCCAGGTGAAGTAAACAGACTGAATTTGAAACTTGATGAAACCAAAAACAAAGCAGAGGAGCTCGGAAGAGACACAGCGAGACACATTTAAAAATGTGAGGACCAAGCAACAACCCTAGGTTCTCTTCTGAGAACCAGGCCAAAAATATTATGTGCACCCCTGATTATAGAGAAGGACGAAGGGGATAAATCCATTTTAATTCTCATTTTAAAATAACTTTCTCACATAGTTGTTAAAAGAACAAGAAGCTTCTGACTTCATCTGTTACATAACCTGCTGCGTGCTGAAGCATCTGAATCTTCTAATGAAAAATCTTCACATATTTACTCTGGTGACAACGTCGTTCAGGTTTTATATTGTATTATTCATTGTGACCTTGCCAGAAGCAACAGAATGTCATTGTGTTCTGTTCTGATCAAGACATAACGGTTCTCTGCTCAATAGCTCACAACTGTTGTCTTGATAAGATAAATATAATAAATACATTAAATTCATTAAAGTAGGTCTCAGAGTAATTTGCTGAAGGTATAAACAGATTCAGGTCCAATTTCATCCAGTTATAAAGCCACTTTTGGTTATTGAGTCAACATATTGCATTAAGTTTTCACTGCAGCCTCTTGTACTTAGCATGCATTAAAAAAAATCATTTTAAGAAGAAGAGACTTTCAATCCACCCAGACTCATTAAGATCAACCATCTGCCTCGACTAGCTGGAAGCTAACATCAGATACAGTTCTGAGGATGAGACAGTGAAAAGGTTCTTAGTAAAGTTATTTGTATCTAACAATGAACTAAAGGCAACATTTAATGGTTAGCCTCAACATCTGTATGAATCTCAAGACCTTCTTTTATTAAACGTTTTATATGTACTCAGCTAATCATGAACCAAATATCTCAGTTGTTGATTTGAAGAAATAACATGTTTTTAAACAGATTGCAGATGACAGAAGCAGCTCTGGCCCTCGCTGAGCAGAAAAACCAGAGCATGGGGGAAGTATTGTCTCAGCTCAGGTCTGAGAAAGATGAACAGAGGGAACAACAAAGTAAACTGAGAAAGAAAGAAGAAGAGGTGAGTTCACCACAAATCAAAGGGATTTATGAGGATGGACATTTTTACTGTAACATGTCGGTAAAACCTTGA
>SSNP01000150.1:713580-723580 GCA_006937955.1 Pachypanchax playfairii | reverse complement strand
CAGGATTCAGAGGTCATTAGAAAAAAATTTAACTGTTAAAGGTTCCTTTTAAAGGGCACGTTGTTGTAATAAAGCTCAACTTGGGTTTAACTAATACTTATTCATTTAATCTGTACCTCTTACATATTAAGATCAAACATCACTATAATATACATGAACTTTTATTATGTCAGCTGTTTCTTTATTATGATTAGGATCAGCATAAATAATGTCAGACTGAATGTTTGATCCAGTGGAAACAAACATTTTAAAGATAAACAACGAGTCCTTATTAAAAATGGATGCGCTCATTGCCAGACTCTGTAGCATCAACAGGTAAACAGGTATGTTGGTATGTTCATGTTCAGTCTGATTAGATATTAACAGTTGTTACACTGAAGAGACAGAGGTCTGAAAAGGGAAATGGGTTTTCTCTCTGTGCTGTCCAAACATCATGTTCAACCCAACATTATTAGTTCCATGTAGCTCAAACAGTCTGCAGGTGTAAGAATTCAGCATTCTTTTAACAACCTAAACATGTGTTTTAATACAGGTGGATCATGTCAACCGTCAGCTTGAGGAGAGTAGAAGAATCTTTCAGGAGCGCATCTTCAAACTTGAAGAACAACGAATACAACTGGAAGAAGTCAGAGCTTAAACTACATGTTATGTTGTTATTAATCAAGTCTTTTAAAGCCAGCTGTACTGTTTAGTGTTGAACACTGACTCATTTTTACATTCTATTTTTTTTTTGTTTTTATATCTTTTATTCTAACTTTTATACCATTTTTAGAAAGTAGAACTCAACATAATGAACTCCTGAGATGTTTTAGCGTCAGTAGAACAGTGTTGCTGACCCTGGTCCTCAGAGCACATGGCCCTGCACCTGACACCTTACCTTTAATCTTTTACTGAAGCCTATTAATTATTCATCAATTTAAATCATGTGTTCCAAAATAGGAAACTATCTGGCAGCGTGTCCTGAGGACCAGGGCTGGGAAATACTGCAGTAGGATGACTTCATCCTATGTGTTGCATCTAGATGTTTCTTATATCAATGTACAAGTCTTTATATTAACGCATGATCTATTTTTAATAGGAGCTGAGTAAAACTAAAGCAGCAGGGATGACAGAGAGGGTCCAAGCAGAGGAGGAGCTGGGAAAAGTACGAGCTCAAATGCGCCAGGAGGAGGTGGGATTAAAACACCTCCATCCAGGATGGATGGATGGATGGATGCAGGGCTTGACATTAACACCCGCCAACCCGCCAAATGCGGGTGAATTTCAGCAGTGGCGGGTGACGCAGCCACTCCGAGTAGCCACTTTTGGCGGGCTGAATTTTATATACATTTTTTTATTGTAGTTTTCTCAAATGACATCTGAAATAATAAACGAATTGCAATGTGAGACTAAGACACTACAACTCCCATGAGCACTGCCTGCGCACAGTGTTTGCTCATTGGTCCATTCGTGACCAACGTCACTTTAGACAGCCGGTCCCTGTGGACAACAGTTGTGAAGTAGTGGGGGTGATAATGTGGCGGCACATTCAAGGCGTCAGGAAACCCGAAGAGCAAACAAAAAGAAAACATGAAGATGAAACGAAGGAAGGAGAGACAAAGAAAAAGAAATAATACTTGAATACTTGATAATGACCTGTAGTGTTAAACATTTTTACATAGTCTTGATATGAGTGTGTACAAGGGTCATTTACATTTAAAAAGGTTGTAAATCTAGGTCAAGTAAACTTTACCACGCCATAGTCAGCTTTAATCATATTAAACATAATTTCTCAACAACAAAATTGTGGCTAGTGAAAATGCTGAGTGGCTAGTAACTTTGGAAAACCACTAGCCACAGTGGCTGGTGAACAGAAAAGTTAATGTCAAGCCCTGGATGGATGGATGGATGGATGGATGGATGGATGGATTGATGCGGATGGATGGATGGATGTATTGATTTGGATGGATGGATGGATGGATGGATGGATGGATGGATGGATGGATGGATTGATGCGGATGGATGGATGGATGTATTGATTTGGATGGATGGATGGATGGATGGATGGACGCCACATCAGAAATCTTTCTTTTTATATGAAAACACAATCCACTCCATATTTAAATATTTTTTGACATACTGTATCTTTCCATGTCCTTTCCTGAGAGCAGAAGGAACGTGTGTCATTGCTGGAGGAGAAGATCCGTTGTGTCCGTTCGTCCCTGCAGGACCTGCAGCTCCACTGCTCCCAGCAGAAACACACAATATCTGAGCTGCAGGCCAAGAACAGCCAGCAGAGCATGGAGATGAACGGCTTGCAGCGCAGGATAGACGAGTTACAGCAGGTCAGGACTCGGGTTTGGGTCGACTCCATGGTCTCATGTGGCACAACACTGACCTGAAACTACATGATCAGAGTGACACATCAGTACTGCTGCTGTGAGCGTGGTCACACCATCCCCACACACCTGCTCCATCTGTGTAGTAGTTAATACAGTGGGGCAAAAAAGTACATCTGGATTTAAATCAATAATGTCTTACTGTCTCAACTGTCACTGCAAGACCTACTTTAGTCCATTCAGGTATTTTATTTTTGTCGTTTTGACGTAATTTCCTTTCACATAAAAGGAACAGTTGACAGCTGATGGCATACCAGCTTCTTGTTGTATTCTGTAGTAAAATATACAGTGGGGCAAAAAAGTATTTAGTCAGCCACCAATTGTGTAAGTTCTCCCACTTAAAAAGATCAGAGAGGCCTGTAATTTTCATCATAGGTATACCTCAACTATGAGAGACAAAATGAGGAAAAAAATCCAGAAAATCACATTGTCTGATTTTTAAAGAATTTATTTGCAAATTATGGTGGAAAATAAGTATTTGGTCAATAACAAAAGTTAATCTCAATACTTTGTTATATAGCCTTTGTTGGCAATGACAGAGGTCAAACGTTTTCTGTAAGTCTTCACAAGGTTTTCACACACTGTTGCTGGTATTTTGGCCCATTCCTCCATGCAGATCTCCTCTAGAGCAGTGATGTTTTGGGGCTGACGCTGGGCAACACGGACTTTCAACTCCCTCCAGAGATTTTCTATGGGGTTGAGATCTGGAGACTGGCTAGGCCACTCCAGGACCTTGAAATGCTTCTTACGAAGCCACTCCTTCGTTGCCCGGGCGGTGTGTTTGGGATCATTGTCATGCTGAAAGACCCAGCCACGTCTCATTTTCAATGCCCTTGCTGATGGAAGGAGGTTTTCACTCAAAATCTTACGATACATGGCCCCATTCATTCTTTCCTTTACACGGATCAGTCGTCCTGGTCCCCTTGCAGAAAAACAGCCCCAAAGCATGATGTTTCCACCCCCATGCTTTACAGTAGGTATGGTGTTCTTTGGATCCAACTCAGCATTCTTTCCCCTCCAAACACGACAAGTTGAGTTTCTACCAAAAAGTTCTATTTTGGTTTCATCTGACCATATGATGTTCTCCCAATCCTCTTCTGGATCATCCAAATGCTCTCTAGCAAACTGCAGACAAGCCTGGACGTGTCCTGGCTTCAGCAGGGGGACACGTCTGGCACTGCAGGATTTGAGTCCCTGGCGGCGTAGTGTGTTACTGATGGTAGCCTTTGTTACTTTGGTCCCAGCTCTCTGCAGGTCATTCACTAGGTCCCTCCGTGTGGTTCTGGGATTTTTGCTCACCGTTCTTGTGATCATTTTGACCCCACGGGGTGAGATCTTGCGTGGAGCCCCAGATCGAGGGAGATTATCAGTGGTCTTGTATGTCTTCCATTTTCTAATAATTGCTCCCACAGTTGATTTCTTCACACCAAGCTGCTTACCTATTGCAGATTCAGTCTTCCCAGCCTGGTGAAGGTCTACAATTTTGTTTCTGGTGTCCTTTGACAGCTCTTTGGCCTTGGCCATAGTGGAGTTTGGAGCGTGACTGTTTGAGGTTGTGGACAGGTGTCTTTTATACTGATAACGAGTTCACACAGGTGCCATTAATACAGGTAACGAGTGGAGGACCGAGGAGCCTCTTAAAGAAGTTACAGGTCTGTGAAAGCCAGAAATCTTACTTGTTTGTAGGTGACCAAATACTTATTTTCCACCATAATTTGTGCAAATAAATTCTTTAAAAATCAGACAATGTGATTTTCTGGATTTTTTTTCCTCATTTTGTCTCTCATAGTTGAGGTATACCTATGATGAAAATTACAGGCCTCTCTGATCTTTTTAAGTGGCAGAACTTACACAATTGGTGGCTGACTAAATACTTTTTTGCCCCACTGTATATTTTACTACAGAATACAACAAGAAGCTGGTACGCCATCAGCTGTCAACTGTTCCTTTTATGTGAAAGGAAATTACGTCAAAACGACAAAAATAAAATACCAGAATGGACTAAAGTAGGTCTTGCAGTGACAGTTGAGACAGTAAGACATTATTGATTTAAATCCAGATGTACTTTATTAATACCCTTTACAAAATCATTTGTTTAGATTGTGTTCAGGCGAGTGGGCGGGTCCCACGTCTCTTGTGCGCTGACTGCAACATGGCAGCTCCTGTAAACAGGATCTTACAGCTTCCCTTGTCAACATCCAGGTTATGCAGAGAGGTGGAGCATGTCAGCGTGAGTTAAGAAGGGAAAACACATTCAGTCTGTGAGATCATTACCTGCCTGCCTGCCTGTCTGTGTCTGTCTGTCTGTCTGTCTGTCTGTCTGTCTGTCTGTCTGTCTGTCTGTCTGTCTGTCTGTCTGTCTGTGACTGTATGTCTGTCTGTCTTTGTCTGTCTGTCTGTGACTGTATGTCTGTCTGTCTGTGTCTGTATGCCTGCCTGCCTGCCCGTCTGTCTGTCTGTCTGTTAAGAAGATAACTCATATCTCCTTGATGGATTTTGATGAAATTTTCAGGAAGGTTTGAAATGGTACAAGTACCAGTTAATATGATGTTGGTGAGGATCCGAATCACCATTTAGATGAAATGTATTCCTGGATCTAGTGGGAGGAGTCTGTTATTTTTGTAACATGGTGAGAACTAAGCTGCTTGGTGGAGGTCTGCGCTCTCTGAATGCTTTACTAGTTTAATTTAAGATTTCTGTTTGAGTCTCAATCTGGTTTACAAAAGTACACAACAGATGTTTGCAGTTTGAATCAAAACTCAAACAAAAGAAACCACATTCAAATATTAAACTGTTAAATATCTTATATTATACACGTTTCACACACTCTGAATCAGTTCTTTACATCTCAGTAACATGTAAACGCCATGCACTGTTCAAATTAGTCCTTTTTGTTCTGCTGTTGTTCCTAAACTCATCTCATCTCACCTCAATTTGAAATACTCTGTTCCAGATGGGCAGGGAGCCTAGCTCTAAGCCCCGCCCATCTCTGTTTCCTGCGCGTGTTTACGACACGTCGGTCGTAGATTTTAGCGATGCTGGTAAATAAACAGCTGATTACACTGATAAACAAGTGTTCCAGTGCCAAGAAGTGGACTTATAATAGGGTGGCCATACATCCAGCTTTAAGACAGACAGACCAGAAGTTAAAAGGCGTGTCCACCTTCTGGCGCACCCTTAAGACGGAGACCCATTTGTCCTCCTTTTGACATAACTCTTTTGTTCCATTTGTGTTTTCTTCAGCTGAACAGAATAGTGTTGTGTCATTCGTAAACGTAACGGCTCTAAGAACCGAAGTGAACGACAGGAGTGTTTTTTTTCTCCCTTTCTCTCACCCTCTCGCTCTCCCTTTTCTCTCTTCACACCGTTGTCACCGATATTAGACCGGCTGCTCAGCTCCTCTCCTGAACGGGAGTCAGAGTCTGTACACAGCAGCATTAATCACACACCTGTGGTGCATTCAAGGAACATTTGAAATTTATGGTGAGTTCATAACGAGAGTTACGTATGTAACTGAGGTTCTATGAATTCTGGATGACCGCCAACGGTTAACGTGAGAGGCTGAAAGTCTCTTCGGTAAAAAGGATGGGTTGGGCCACAAGGTGACCCCCGACCCATCAGAGTTCCAACGCAAACAATTCTCAGCAACTGATAGGGCGTGGAGTTCACCCACTCGCTTCGCAGAAGAAATCGCAAGGAGAAAGGTAGTCTTTGCAGACACCCACTTAATATCAGCACTTTCCACTGGCTCAAATGGCGGGGAACAGATTCCTTCCAGAACCAGTGGGAGATCCCACGAAGGCACGCGTGCAAGCCTCGGAGGTCGCAGACGCAGAGCCCCTTTCAAGAAGCGACAGACTAGAGAATGTGAACCCACTGACCAACCGTCAACCAAAATGTGCCTGGCAGAAATTGCAGCAACATAAACTTTCATTGTGGAGACAGAAAGACCTTTCTCCAGCAACTCTTGTAAGTAATTAAGCAAAATTGGCACAGAACAGCGGGTCCACCCGTTGAGCCTCACACCAACTGGTAAAGAGCTTCCACCTGTTGTCATACAACGACCTTGTGGAGGCAGCACGCGCATTCATAACAGTCTGCACAGCAGCCTCACCACACAAGTTCGACAAAGAGTCTGGCCCTGCAACGGCCACAGGTAGAGGCGAAGGTGCTCTGGATGTGGGTGCCAAATGCTCCCCTCCAGCTGAGACAACAGGTCCTTCCTCTGGGGGAGAGCCCAGGGTTCCCCACAGAGGAGCTTGCAAATCACAGGAAACCAAATCCTCCCTGGCCAAAACGGAGCAACCAGCAGCACTCTGTGATTGCTCTGTTCTGTCCTGTGCAACGTCAACATTATCAGTGGAAGAGGGGGGAACGCATACAAGAGACGGTCCGGCCATGAGTGTGCCAGAGCGTCCTGTCCCAACGGACTGTCTGGTTCCGCGAGGGAAAACCACTGTGGACAATGTGTCGTTGAGCTCGAGGCAAAGAGGTTCACCTCCACTACACCGTACCTTTCCCAAATCATTTGGACCACAGCCGGACTCAATCTCCACTCCCCTGGTGGTGGTTTCTGTCTAGAGAGTAAATCTGCAGCACCGTTCTGCATGCCTGGCAGATGAACTGCTCTGACACTCTGAAGACGAGGTAAGGCCCACAGAAGGAGCTTCCGAGCCTCTCTCAGCGAGTGAGACGACCTGGTGCCCCCCTGGTGGTTTATGTGGTAGACCGTGGACATGTTGTCTGACCGGACAAGAACATGTTTTCCTTTCAGGGCAGGAAGGAAACGGTTGAGACCTAGCCGAACAGCACGTAGCTCCAGCACATTTATGTGAAGAGGTTTCTCCTGAGGACCCCAGACACCTCTGACCATCCTGTGGTTCCACACAGCTCCCCATCCTGAGAGGGTCGCATCGGTAACAACCACTTCCCGACGAGAGGGGAGGGAGCCCAGAGCGACTCCGCTGCATAGGAAATGTCTGTTCCCCCAGGGTCTCAGAAGTCGACGACACCGGTTGGAGAGTTCCACAAGCCTGTGTTGGTGCAGCTTGGGATTGAGCCTCAGACGGTTGATCCAAATCTGAAGGGGGCGCAAGAACAAAAGCCCCAAAGGCACCACCGGTGACGTGGCTACCAGTTTGCCCATCAGCCGGAGAAGTAAACCGTAGGGCAGTCTCACACTGACTTGAACACGGGAGACGAAATGAACCACATCTGCCACCCTCTGCGGGGATGGAGAAGCGGTCATGGCTAGCGAGTCGACGGACATTGCCATGAAAATTACTTTTTGGCTGGGAATCAATGAACTCTTTTCGAAGTTCACCGTAAAGGTGCATTCACACCGGCCCAACCATCCACTTCATAAGCGGCAAGTTTATATGTAAAGTCTATGGTGGACGGGCGTCAGACAGACGTCAACGGCTCTGCGTCGCTTTGTGAGCATTATGAGCGGCAACTTTCCAAGCTTTTCTAGCGTTTCAGGCGTTGATGCTTGAAAAGCTAGAAAAGGTCAAAGTTCAGCTAGCTGAACTTTTGACGCTCTTAACGCTCTTGAAGCGGCATGTCAACCAATCAGAGCGTCTCATCGTAGTGACGTAAGACGTCACAGCACGTAGCCGGGAAGAAGCGGGATCAATAAAAATGGAAAACGTAGCTCCTGGAGCAAATGGTTAAACTCACCAAACTCAGAACTCATTTGAAGAATGGGGTGTATCCACAAACGGCGCTGATGCACCCGACGTCGACGTTGTCTAGATCTATGAAGTAAATAAATCCAAACCACTGTCTCAATATGATCCGCCATAGCTCCGAACATCCGATAACAAAGGAAGCCCCGCCTCGTGCTCTTTTTCGGTCAGGCTTTACGAGCTTTAACGCCTATGCGCTCTGACTGGCAGGCGTTATGAGCTTCAACTTCAAACGTCTAATTTGGAGCGTTATCAGCGTTGCTTGACGTTGACAAAGTTTCTGGTGTGAATGCACCATAAGTCCTAACTGAGACACATGGTTCAGAAGGAGGGATGTGTCGTTGCGTGCCTGCTCTTGAGTTGAGGCACACACGAGCCAGTCGTCCAGGTAGGGAAGGATTCGCAGTCCCCGGGCCTGCAGGGGGGCAAGCGCTGCAGCCACACATCTGGTAAATGTGCGAGGGGCTAGAGAGAGACCAAAGGGGAGCACCCTGAATTGGTAAGCCTGACCCCCGAAGGAAAAACGAAGAAACTGTCGGTGATGCGGTGCCACTGGCACATGGAAATAGGCGTCCTTTAAGTCCACACATGTGAACCAATCCCCTTGTCCGATCGTCTGAAGGACGTCTGCTGTTCGAAGCATGTGAAATCGTAGCACCTTGACGTAACGTTTCAGGTGTCTGAGATCGAGAATGGGGCGAAAGCCGCCGTCTTTTTTTGGAACAAGAAAATAAATCGAATAAAAACCTTTGAACTGGTCTGAACTGTGAACTAACTCGATGGCTCCCTTTCGCAGAAGCTCCAAAATCTCCTGATTCAGGACGGCAGACCTTACTGGGTCGGAAACAACTGTTGCCCTTACACCGTTGAACGTTGGGGGGCGACGCTTGAACTGAATACTGTAACCCTCGAACATGGTTGAAATCACCCATGGGTCTGTTACTTGGGCCTCCCAGCGTTTGAGATGAGTTGGGAAAAACCTGCTGGGGCCCAGAAGTTGGAAGTCAGACCCGACCACCCCCACCACCCTGGCCTGCTGAGGGTCTAGGGGGGCGAGCGTGGGGAGCTCTGCGTACACGGTCAGTTCTCGGAGGTCTGCCTGATGGCTCTCGAAAGGAAAGCCGCTGGGAGGACTGAGCCTCAACTGTGAAAGGGCGCCCAGCCCTAGATGTAGGTGGCGCACTAGTTGCGGAGTGGAAGGTGGCAGCACGCCTAGGCTGGGCCCTGGAAACCCGCTGCAGGTCAGCAAACTGTTGTCGAGACTTATTCGCTTCAACAGTCCGCTCCAGGGTTTGTTGAGCTGCAGGCCCAAACACTTGACCTGGAACGACAGGCAGTGTGCGAAGCGTACTCCTGCAGGACTCAGACAGAGGGGACTGTGCCAGCCATACCTGACGTTTGGTGATGGTCAGGGTTGACATAAGTCTGCCAAGCTCTCTAGACATGTACGCAAAGGTCTGGAGTGAAGCATCACTAAAGCTTTGAGTAGCATCATCGACCCCTGTTTCCTTCAGGGACTGGGAGAGGGCGAGGGCTAAATGGGAGAATGAGTTACCCAGGCGACCAATGCGAGCAGCTATGTCATAGCTCTTGGTGAGGAGCTCATCAGTGACCCTGCACTGAGGTCGTGGACAACGAGCATCTGGCCGGGCAGCATCAGCTGGATCCACAACTAGGCCAGCAATAACGCTGTCAACAGAGGGCATGTGATCCAGCCCATACTGAGCCATATCCTGCATAGAGCTAAGTGCTCTGCAGTCCTGTGACAGATGGGTGGATGATCTAGGATTTGACCAGCATCGGTGAAGTTCCTCAATGAATGGTTGTGAAGCTGGAACGTTAAACCGAGGTGTCTGAGCGACCTTAAAAAAGGCACTTGAGGCAGCGGTTTCCGCAGGCGGATTATTAATTCCTAGCCGGGATAAGGCTAACTGA
>SSNP01000150.1:700001-713123 GCA_006937955.1 Pachypanchax playfairii | reverse complement strand
TCGTTCAGACCTCTCCATCAGAGGCATACAGGCGCAATTAAGGCAGGCGTCTTCAGTGAGCGCTTCCCTCAAGTGTCCGATCCCGAGACAAGAGGGGCATAATGTGTGTCCATCTTCCGGGCTTAAAGGCGCCAAGCAGCCAGTACAACCATGCACCAAAGGCCCGGGCATCATGGTGTACGCAGTACGGTTGCGGAGACACCAACAGAGAAGGCTAAAACACTCACTGCTAAAAATTACGAGGCGACGTGCGAAAAAAACACTTAGCCACAGTAACACGAGGCACGGAGCGTAAGACACTCACAGCCAACGCGACTCAAGGCACGGAGCGAAAAACACTCACAGCCACAGTACCACAAAGCGCGGAGCGAAAAACACTCACAGCCACAGTACCACAAAGCGCGGAGCGAAAAACACTCACAGCCACAGTACCACAAAGCGCGGAGCGAAAGACACTCACAGCCAAGGTGACTCAAGGCACGGAGCGAAAAACACTCACAGCCACAGTACTCAAACAGGTAGCTAGCTTAATTGCTTTGACCGATGAAAAAATGCACTTACGGCAGGTGTTTCCTCTCGAAGTGGCGAATAAAATCCGTGGGGCCGTGTTTCGCAGCCTCTGGAGGACGTGGGAAGACACGTAGCTCCAACTGACTGAGTTGCGAGGCTACAGGCGAGAGCGGCAATCTAATACGATAAATCCAACCTCTATATGATGTGAGAATGTAGAAAAGAAACGAGCGCTGGGTGTGTCGGGTGTATAAGACCACCACTGCCGTCACCCAGGTCACGTCCAATGGCGTGACTTTGTTGGTATTATTTTCTCGACCTCTGTGCTGCGCACATGTAGATATCCAGGTGCTAAGCACCGTCCTCTGGCGGTCAGGAAGAATGAAATAGAACGTAGGATTTAAAATTATTACTGAAACAGACGATAATACTAGAAGCCATAAACCTATTTTTTGGCGGTTGGCTAGCAAAATTCACTAAATACTAAATATGGCCCACTTATTTTTACACAAAAAATACTAAAAATAAACTAAAAAAAACTATATTCTCTTTTAATTTTGTCCTTTTTAAATATCAATTTTCCAGGGTGAATCTGAATTTCAGAGTGAAAAACTATCCGTATCTAACTGGCCAATACACCTCGGTTACCAACGCCATCACAACATCCAGTTTTAAGAGACTTTCTGACTCATTCTAACCTACAAACAGCCAGAAGTTCTACTTCAGTTCATGTCTGTGTTGATCACACCTGGATTCATTTGTAATGGATGAACTTGTCACCAGGTAGTAGTTCTGGAGCAGCAAGTTCTCCATCTCCTGAGATCTGTGGCGAGTCCTGCAGAGGTTCCAACAGTCTGAAGCACCGTGAGAAGGTATTTATGTTGTTAGCAGGGTTATGATGTAGATAATAAATAGGAGGCGTGTTGTTTCAGGACCTTTCTGGAAAAGACCAAGAGAAGCTGGTGGAGGTAAGCCGGGTGAGGGTGGAGCTACAGGAGCAGATTGGCCTTCTTCAAGCAGAGAGGACCTCGCAGGAGGGACTGAAAGCAAAGATCAGTGCTCTGGAGAGAGAGATTAAAGGTACGCTGTCACGCCTCATTCATCACTGTGTTATACTGGCAGTTTGTTCTGTTATTAGTTTCTGTGGAACACAAACAAAAACCCTCTCCTATAAATATCAAAGTTCATGTAAGGAAATGAAAATGATCCAGTTTTAGAATTATATATGTTCAATACTTTACACCTGTGTGTCAGTATGTATTTAGGAGGAATTTAAACTCAATACTGGAGTATAAAAACCTTAAGCCCCGCCCACTTTAACATGGTCAGTGTCAGCCAGGAGCAAGCTGCAGGACCTGAACCCCGTACAGCCACTGAAGCTGAACTGCAGAGACCTGAACCTGACTGAGATGCTGGTGGACCTGCAGAGACCTGAACCTGACTAAGATGTTGGTGGACCTGCAGAGACCTGAACCTGACCTAATGCTGGTGGACCTGCAGAGACCTGAACCTGACCTAATGCTGGTGGACCTGCAGAGACCTGAACCTGACCTGATGCTGGTGGACCTTCAGAGACCTGAACCTGACTGAGATGCTGGTGGACCTGCAGAGACCTGAACCTGACCTGATGCTGGTGGACCTGCAGAGACCTGAACCTGACCTGATGCTGGTGGACCTTCAGAGACCTGAACCTGACTGAGATGCTGGTGGACCTGCAGAGACCTGAACCTGACCTGATGCTGGTGGACCTTCAGAGACCTGAACCTGACTGAGATGCTGTTGGACCTTCAGAGACCTGAACCTGACTGAGATGTTGGTGGACCTGCAGAGACCTGAACCTGACTGAGATGCTGGTGGACCTTCAGAGACCTGAACCTGACAGGCTGGTGGACCTTCAGAGACCTGAACCTGACTCAGATCTGTGTGTTTCTGTATTGATCTCTTTATAACAGGAACCAGATGTTGGGTTCTAAACTGTCTGACTGTAATGGTGCATTCACACCGGCAACTTTGTCAACGTCAAGCAACGCTGATAACGCTCCAAATTTGACGTTTGAAGTTGAAGCTCATAACGCCTGCCAGTCAGAGCGCATAGGCGTTAAAGCTCGTAAAGCCTGACCGAAAAAGAGCGCGATATCGGATGTTCGGAGCTATGGCGGATCATACTGAGACAGTGGCTTGGATTTATTTACTTCATAGATCTAGACAACGTCGACGTCGGGTGCATCAGCGCCGTTTGTGGATACACCCCATTCTTCAAATGAGTTCTGAGTTTGGTGAGTTTAACCATTTGCTCCAGGAGCTACGTTTTCCATTTTGGTTGATCCCGCTTCTTCCCGGCTACGTGCTGTGACGTCTTACGTCACTACGATGAGACGCTCTGATTGGTTGACATGCCGCTTCAAGAGCTTTAAGAGCGTCAAAAGTTCAGCTAGCTGAACTTTGACCTTTTCTAGCTTTTCAAGCGTCAACGCCTGAAACGCTAGAAAAGCTTGGAAAGTTGCCGCTCATAATGCTCACAAAGCGCCGCAGAGCCGTTGACGTCTGTCTGACGCCCGTCCACCATAGACTTTACATATAAACTTGCCGCTTATGAAGTGGATGGTTGGGCCGGTGTGAATGCACCTTAAGTTGTGCAGATGTTTTATCACAGCTGTAAAGGAGGTACTATCATGGATGAATGTGTGATGCTGACAGCCATCATTTTACAGTGAATCTAAAATGTCCATCTGTCTCCTCTGTCTCGTTTTCTTGTAGTACTTAGTAGTACTCACAGAGAGGTGCTGCTTGACAAAGAAAGTGAGAAGTCTTCCCTGTTGGAGAAGCTGCGGCTAAAAGAGGCAGAAATCCAGAGAATGAGGGAGGACGAGGCTCACAGAGCGAACTACCTGCAGAGTGCCATCCTCAGCTATGTTCACGGCTCACCTTTAGGATCCTACAGCAGCCCAAACAAATGATAACAATAAACTCTGAGCCGTCTCAGTGTCGCTCCTGTCAGCAGAGTGTAAAATGTCTCATCTTTTCCTCAGTTTGAAGAAATAAATCTATTGAATTCATAAAACAGCATCATGGAACCGACAGGAGAAAGTAGGAAGGTCAACCCAGACCCGTCATCCAGAACATGATCCTGTTCAGAACCAAGGGTCGTTTGATATAATGACACACAATAGTTTTAATCCAACACATGAGCTGCACTCAGGTGAGAGATGTTACCTGTGTAACCAGACTGTTAATTATTACATTTAACAGAATATTTTACTGATTGTGGTGAAAACGAGGAAATGAACAATCAGACAAGCAGAACAAGAATTTTAAATTTAACCCTTTTTTTAAAATAAAAACTAACACTGAGTTTCCATAGTGACCAAACTAACACTCTGAATAAATATTTGTATTTTTTCCCCTTACCTGGTTTTGTTGTCCTTTTTGACCCATGTTTGTGTGTGTGTGTGTGTGTGTGCTGTAAGTGTTATGGGACTATTGGAATGCAGAGATGATGCTCATATCAACATGACTCAGACATCACAGCCTCGTCACACAGTGCTGTAATACAGATGTTTAATGGCTGATGAAACATAAAGCTGCTGTGTGAACGTACAGATGTTTTACACCATTTGTATTATGTAACAGACAATATGTATCTCACACAGATGAGTTTTCTTCACTCCTCTGGTAACAGCTGATACTGACAACTTTACCAAAACAGACTACTACTACTACTACTGTCATTTAGCAGACGCTTTTATCCAAAGCGACTTACATTGAGAGAACATACAAGCAAGAATTCAAAGAGAAGGAAAAAAATATAAGGAGGCGGACTGTTTGGAGTCCAGACTAAATCTGTCATTTAATATTTCACAAGTTAATTACAAGTCAGTTCAAGTCACTTTACAGAAACATCAAGTCCAGATCCAAAGATTGTTTTATGAAAACATTTTAATCAACTGTAATTAATAATCAGATTCAGTAAGTTTATAAATATCAATCAGTAAAAAATGTATGTCTAAAGAACCACCAGAACCAGTGTTGAGTTCTACTGGACCCACTGGGGTCTGAGAGAACAGGATGGATTTGGGTCGGTCGTCATTTCTATTAAAAGAGAAACAGAGTTAAAAGTACTGGCAGCAATAAAAATAAATACAAACATGGAGAGTAAAGAGACAGCGGAGTGAAGACATGTGGACACTATGTCCTCCAGCAGTCTGAGACTACAGCAGCATAACTAAAGGGATGGGTCAGGAGAACCTAAAATAACACTGACTATATGCTCGAGTAAATAGAAAATTCTGCATTTTATTTGAAGCTGTTAAACCCGTTGATGGCTGATCTCACACGCACACTGTCCCTTTAAACCCCTCGGTTTTTTCCGGAGACATTCGCGGCTCTTCGTCATCGCTCGCTCTCCCTGCGGCTCCATCGCGAAGCGGACTAGCCCGCTGTTCTCCTCCAAGCCGTCAGCACAGACTGTTGGATCCTATAGATTCCCTGCGTCGGTCTCCTGAAAGCCTCCAGCTTCTGTCCAGATGCAAGCCATCAAATGTGTGGTGGTCGGTGACGGGTAAGAGCACGCGCACGCTAACGGGCCAGCAGCGGTTTCTCATGTGATTCTTCCACGGATAGATGGATGATGATGGAAGGATGCTATGTGGGAAAAGGGCTGGGGCGCAGTCGCCGCGATTTTCTGTTCCCGGATGTTCGGTAGATCTTGTTTTCTGCTCCGTGGCTGCAGCTTCTCGGTGCGCAGGTCGGAGCCGGGAGCCTCGGATGCGTTGCAGAGAACACCTACACCCCTTGTAGGCCACTGGAGGCAGAACGAAGTGCTGATGCACGCTGAGGAATTCTCGGCCCTCCGTGCCAGAGGCGAACAGGCCCCACTGCTGTCAGTATCCAAGCAGTATGTTCCTTTTTACTGCAGCCGGATCCAGCCAGCCATCGTGGTAAAAAACACCTGGCGGAAAAAAACACCTGGTGCATTGACGCTGAGTAGATGGGAAAATTACATAACAACCAATACCATCAGAATACCAAAATAAGAGCGTGGTATATGTAAACGTCACATCGGGTTGTTTCTAAAACTAATCTTCAAACTTTCACCAAATTGTCTTTGTGTTTGAGAGATTGTGCTGCTGAGAAGTTTCCAGATCCTGGTGTTGATAGAAGCTGTCGAGCTTTCATTTCTCACCTCAGTGTGCATCAGGAATGATGTGTACATCAATGGAATCATCCTCCAGGTTTACACATCTGGCTTTCAGAAGAAGGTTATCTCAGGAAGGTTTACACATCTGGCCCTTTAGAGGAAGGTTGTCTCAGGAAGGTTTACACATCTGGCCCTTTAGAGGAAGGTTGTCTCAGGAAGGTTTACACATCTGGCCCTTTAGAGGAAGGTTGTCTCAGGAAGGTTTACACATCTGGCCTTTAGAAGAAGGTTGTCTCAGGAAGGTTTACACATCTGGCCCTTTAGAGGAAGGTTGTCTCAGGAAGGTTTACACATCTGGCCTTCAGAAGAAGGTTGTCTCAGGAAGGTTTACACATCTGGCCTTCAGAAGAAGGTTGTCTCAGGAAGGTTTACACATCTGGCCCTTTAGAGGAAGGTTGTCTCAGGAAGGTTGACACATCTGGCTTTCAGAAGAAGGTTATCTGAGGAAGGTTTACACATCTGGCCCTTTAGAGGAAGGTTGTCTCAGGAAGGTTGACACATCTGGCCCTTTAGAGGAAGGTTGTCTCAGGAAGGTTTACACATCTGGCCTTCAGAAGAAGGTTGTCTCAGGAAGGTTTACACATCTGGCCCTTTAGATAAAGATTATCTCGAGAAGTTTTACACATCTGGCCCTTTAGATAAAGATTATCTCAGGAAGGTTTACACATCTGGCTTGTATGTATGATTGTATGAGTAATCTGCATCAGTTCTTCCGACTCCTTTCTCTTGTTCTTATTTGGATTCCTCTCTTTGCTTTCTGTCCGTACCAGAGAAGGTTGTTGATCTGGAATGATGGACCAAATCACAAAAAACCTGCTCACAAATTCATTCATTAATTCTTTCTGATCATGAATCTAGCAGACTTTCACCAACCTGCTATACGTTACCTCTCAATTCTAACCCTTATAAAAGTGTTGGGGCGGGGGGGAATCATAGAAGGCCACTGTGTCCCCAGGCAACATGAATCTAGGCCAGTGACTGTGTGGTAGTCAGTGAAGGGGAGTAGTTGTCTGTTTTTATTTGGACATGGATCCACCCATGAAAACAGTTTGTATACAGTCAGGTCCAGAAACATGGACAGTAACATAGTTATCATGATTTGGGTTCTGCGTGTCACCACATTAAATCTGACATGAAACAGTTGAAGTTCAGATTTTCAGGTTTAATTCAATAACAAAAATATCCTCTGAAACATTTAGAAATTACAACTGTTTTATATAAAGTCAAAAGTAACTGAACAAATAAACATGACCATAAATAACATGTTCATGTTTAATACTTTGTTGTCAATGAGTGTCTGAAGGCTGGAACCCATGGACATCACCAGATTCTAGGTCTCCTCCTTTGTGATGCGTCACCAGGTCTTTACTGCAGCTGTCTTCACTTGTTGTTGTTTGTGGGTCTTTCTGTCTTCAGTTTTGTCTTCAGGAAGTGAAATGCTGCTGGATCAGGTTGAGATCAGCTGATCGTCCATTGCAGAATATTCTACTTTTTTACCTTCAGAACCTGCTGGGTTGGTTTCACAGTATGTTTTGGGTTGATGTCCTTCTGGTTTGTGAAGCATCGTCCAATCAGCTTTGCTCCATTTGTCTGAATCTGAGCAGAAAGTTGATCCCTAAACACTTCAGAATTCATCCAGATGTTTCTGTCATATGATCAATAAACACTAGTGACCCAGTGGAAGCCAGACACGCCCACACCATCACACTGCCTCCACCATGTTTTACAGTAGATGTGCTTTGGATCATGAGCCGTTCCAAGTCTTCTATCATTCTGGTTCAGGTTGATCTTAGTTTCTTTCATCTGTCCACAGAATGCTGGTCCAGAACTCAGCTGATTTTTTACAGGTTTTTGGTAAATTTTGGATTTTTGAGGCTGATTAATGGTTTGACCTTGTGATGAACCCTCTGCTCTCATCAAGTCTTTTCTTTATGGGAGACTTAGATACCTTCACTTGAGTAGAAGTTGTGAAGGGATTTGTCTTCACCATGGACAGGATCCTGCCATCATCCACCAATGGTGTCTTTCGTGGCTGTCCATGTCTTTGGGAGTTCACCAGGATGCTCTTTGTTTCTCAGAATGTATCAAACTGTTGATTTGTCCACTCTGAACATGTCCACTGTCTCTCTGATGGATTTCTTCTGTTTCACTTCCACTTCGTGTTGTAGGTTCACATCAACAACCTCTAAATACACACCTGGAATCACCTCCAGACCTTTTACCTGCTGATGGATTAACGAGGGAACAGCCCACATCTGTCCACACCTGTCAATGAGACAGCTTTTGACTCAACTGTCCAATTACCATAGGTCCCTTGAAAAAGAGGCAGCTACATATTAAATGCTTCATCCAATCTGGACGTGAATCTCCTCAAATTCAATCTGATGGTCTGAATTTTCAGCGCATATTGATTATAGAACTACAGTGGGGCAAAAAAGTATTTAGTCAGCCACCAATTGTGTAAGTTCTCCCACTTAAAAAGATCAGAGAGGCCTGTAATTTTCATCATAGGTATACCTCAACTATGAGAGACAAAATGAGGAAAAAAAATCCAGAAAATCACATTGTCTGATTTTTAAAGAATTTATTTGCAAATTATGGTGGAAAATAAGTATTTGGTCAATAACAAAAGTTAATCTCAATACTTTGTTATATAGCCTTTGTTGGCAATGACAGAGGTCAAACGTTTTCTGTAAGTCTTCACAAGGTTTTCACACACTGTTGCTGGTATTTTGGCCCATTCCTCCATGCAGATCTCCTCTAGAGCAGTGATGTTTTGGGGCTGACGCTGGGCAACACGGACTTTCAACTCCCTCCAGATATTTTCTATGGGGTTGAGATCTGGAGACTGGCTAGGCCACTCCAGGACCTTGAAATGCTTCTTACGAAGCCACTCCTTCGTTGCCCAGGCGGTGTGTTTGGGGTCATTAAAGACCCAGCCACGTCTCATTTTCAATGCCCTTGCTGATGGAAGGAGGTTTTCTCTCAAAACCTTACGATACATGGCCCCATTCATTCTTTCCTTTACACGGATCAGTCGTCCTGGTCCCCTTGCAGAAAAACATCCCCAAAGCATGATGTTTCCACCCCCATGCTTTACAGTAGGTATGGTGTTCTTTGGATCCAACTCAGCATTCTTTCCCCTCCAAACACAACAAGTTGAGTTTCTACCAAAAGCCCCAGATCGAGGGAGATTATCAGTGGTCTTGTATGTCTTCCATTTTCTAATAATTGCTCCCACAGTTGATTTCTTCACACCAAGCTGCTTACCTATTGCAGATTCAGTCTTCCCAGCCTGGTGAAGGTCTACAATTTTGTTTCTGGTGTCCTTTGACAGCTCTTTGGTCTTGGCCATAGTGGAGTTTGGAGTGTGACTGTTTGAGGTTGTGGACAGGTGTCTTTTATACTGATAACGAGTTCACACAGGTGCCATTAATACAGGTAACGAGTGGAGGACCGAGGAGCCTCTTAAAGAAGTTACAGGTCTGTGAAAGCCAGAAATCTTACTTGTTTGTAGGTGACCAAATACTTATTTTCCACCATAATTTGCAAATAAATTCTTTAAAAATCAGACAATGTGATTTTCTGGATTTTTTTTCCTCATTTTATCTCGCATAGTTGAGGTATACCTATGATGAAAATTACAGGCCTCTCTGATCTTTTTAAGTGGGAGAACTTACATAATTGGTGGCTGACTAAATACTTTTTTGCCCCACTGTATATCTGGAATATTTTCTAAACAGATAAAATAACTAAACGTGTGTTAGTGTCTAGATATATACGGACCTGACTGTATGTGCATGTTGGTTTAAATAGGACTGTTACCTGAATTTGTTCTAATTCACTCTGTTTTTCTTTTCAGGGCTGTGGGAAAAACCTGTCTGCTGATCAGCTACACCACAAATGCCTTTCCTGGTGAATATATCCCCACTGTGTGAGTAAACCAGACACAACTACAGTACAAGGAAATTACTTAGGGTCAAGAGCTCTGAAGCTGTCAACTTACATGGGGGGTGTGGGCTGAGGCTCAAGCAGTAGAGCAGGTCTTGTAATAGGAAGCATGAGCGTTGCACCCGTGGGGGATGTGGGTGTTTTTACTTTTAAGATTTTTAATTAAGCTTGATATTACTTGTCTGTTTGGTGGTGGTCGGAGGGTCCGGTGTCTGTTTGGTGGTGGTCGGAGGGTCCGGTGTCTGTTTGGTGGTGGTCGGAGGGTCCGGTGGCTGTTTGGTGGTGGTCGGAGGGTCCGGTGGCTGTTTGGTAGGGGTCGGAGGGTCCGGTGTCTGTTTGGTGGTGGTCGGAGGGTCCGGTGTCTGTTTGGTGGTGGTCGGAGGGTCCGGTGGCTGTTTGGTGGTGGTCGGAGGGTCCGGTGGCTGTTTGGTGGGGGTCGGGGGGGCCGGTGGCTGTTTGGTGGTGGTCGGAGGGTCCGGTGGCTGTTTGGTGGGGGTCGGAGGGTCCGGTGTCTGTTTGGTGGTGGTCGGAGGGTCCGGTGGCTGTTTGGTGGCGGTCGGAGGGTCCGGTGTCTGTTTGGTGGCGGTCGGGGGGTCCGGTGTCTGTTTGGTGGCGGTCGGAGGGTCCGGTGTCTGTTTGGTGGCAGTCGGGGGGTCCGGTGGCTGTTTGGTGGTGGTCGGAGGGTCCGGTGGTTGTTTGGTGGTGGTCGGAGGGTCCGGTGTCTGTTTGGTAGGGGTCGGGGGGTCCGGTGTCTGTTTGGTGGCGGTCGGAGGGTCCGGTGTCTGTTTGGTGGCAGTCGGGGGGTCCGGTGGCTGTTTGGTGGTGGTCGGAGGGTCCGGTGGTTGTTTGGTGGTGGTCGGAGGGTCCGGTGGCTGTTTGGGCAGTCTTGCCTCTGTCAGTGTGTCCCAGGAAAGCTGTGGCTACAATGTGTGTATTTTATCACCACCAAACGTGTGAATGTAGTGTGAAGAACTTTGGGAGTCATAGGACTTGAGTAAAGCACCATACAAATACACGCCATTTATCATTTACTGAAAGGAACGTAAGAATGTTTTCAAATTAGATATGAAAACACTTCTCCCTGTTAATTACGGCAAAAAAGAATTAAACCATCTCTCATCTGTAAGGTTTTACATATCAGAGCATCTTTTGTTCAGGTCTCTGCAGGTCCACCAGAATCAGGAGAAATGGCTGAACCACACGGACCAAAAAACGTTTTCTCAAGTGTAGAATTTTACTTTATTGTATAGATGTTTAATTACAATCGATCGATTCTCTGTTGGAAAGATCTGTCACATGTCTGATAAAAAATATAATTAATTAATAATGGTACTGATATGTGTATTTTCGGACATGATATACTAATGGTCCGTTCACACCGGCCCAACCGTCAACATCAGAAGCGGCAAGTTTACATGTAAAGTCTATGGTTGAGTGCGTCAGACAGACGTCAACGGCTCTGCGGCGCTTTGTGAGCGTTATGAGCGTCAACTTTTCTAGCGTTTCGAGCATTTCAGGCGTTGACGCTTAAAACGCTTGAAAAGCTCGAAACACAGAAAGTTCAGCTAGCTGAACTTTTGACGCTCTTAACGCTCTATTTTCTGTCTTAAATAAATGACTGCACACTACTAATAATAAGGATAATAATAACTTTATTTATAAAGCGCTTTCATTCAAAGCGCTGAACAGCAATGGCATAAAATTGTACTCAGTTTAAGACAGTATAAAACAATAATCGAATAGCAATCAAAACAAATAAGACTCTAAGCGGTTACAGTAAAATACAATAGCAGTAAAACAGTAAAATGAACAATTTAAGAGGCATTGGCTAACGTAAACAAGTGAGTCTTCAGCTTGGCTTTAAACACCCCAATACCCCTGCCTGCCTAATGTCATGAGGTAGTTTATTCCAGAGAAATGGAGCACAGAAAGAGAATGCACGTTCCCCAAATCCTCTTCCTTTGGCTTTGGGGACAACCAATAGTCCAAAACCTTGGGACCTAAGGAAACAGGGTGGTTCATATGGATTTAAAAGTTCAGAGAGATAGGGTGGAGCTAGGCCATGTATAGCCTTATATGTGAGTAGAAGGACTTTAAAGTCTGCTCGGTGTAGATCTCTCAGCACTGGTGTGATGTGCTCAAACCTTCCAGTGCCCGTCAAAATACGAGCAGCTGAGTTTTGAACCATCTGGAGCCCTCTGAAGTATTTCCTAGGTAGTCCAGAGAACAAGGCATTGCAATAGTTGATGCGTGAAGACACAAAAGCATGAAGAAGAAGACTAGTTGTCAAGTTTCAAGGATAAGTCGCAAGACAAATGCAAGAGTTTCTGCGGTCCAATAACCATCAGCTCAGTCTCGTTAGAATTTAGCAGTAGGGAATTATTTGACAACCAACCCCTGACTGCAGATAGAACTGTCTCAATTCTGGTCATGTAACCCCTTTGTCCAATAGCTAATGGGACATAAAACTGCAGGTCATCGGCATAGCAATGAAAAGCTACATTAAAAGATCGTAAGAGTTGATTAAGGGGGAACAGAGTGTGAAGAGCAGTGGCCCAAGTACAGAGCCCCGAGGAACCCCGTGCCTCAAGGTACAAGTTGCAGAGAGGTCATTTTTAAAACTAACACTCTGGGATCTACCTGACAAGTAGGATCTCAACCATAAGAGGACCTTACCCTCAATTCTAAAGTAGTCAAGCCAAGGACATGATGGCAGTAAAAATAAACTCGCTAGAGGAGAGCTGGCTAACCTTTTGTTAAGCTATCTGGCTAATCACTCCTTAAACCATAAAATAAAGCAGCTGGTTTAGCTTTTTTGAACACTAAAAATATATGAGTTGAAGGATAAACCAGTAGGTCAATAACTCACATTTAGTTCAGAAAATGCAGTTGGAAGGGACATAAAACAGCTCCAATCTGCTTAGCTACAAAACAGCTTCTACCACAGCCGCCATCTTGCCAACCTCCGAGCGCTACTATGCTACCACGATGGGCAGAACATAAACAGAGAGCGTAAGCAGACAGCTGCGGTCATGTGAGTTAAATAGGCCATTTCATACAAATTTCAGGACTTTGTGGTTATTTCAGAAGTATTAACCTGTAATATGAAACATTTTATGTCTAAAAAATGTTAGGAAACACTGATTAACAGACCTTTCAATCTGTCTGCATTAAAATTCGGGTTGTTCCGTCAGACTTCGGGCTGTAACTCATTAATGTTCATTATTTGAATTTGCTGGACTTAGATTGGCTAACAAACTAGCCTATGAGAGCAAGGTATACTGTTTCCTGCCCCGCTGTGTTTGGCAATGTCAGACGTACTCTCTTCCTGTTTGCTACGTCTTATGCTAACAGCTTTTAGCCAGCAGCATGCTAGGCGTGGTTTCAACTGCAGGAGCTGATGAATTCTAACGAACAAAGGAGTTGTAACGAAACAGATACAGGCCGCTCAAACTCGGGAGAAC
>SSNP01000150.1:642501-680001 GCA_006937955.1 Pachypanchax playfairii | reverse complement strand
CCACTCTGCCTGATGCTGACAGGATGGTTCAGGTTCCAAGTTCCTTCAGCTTCTTATCTAAGATCAGCAGGTTTGTTACTGACACACCTGGTGACTTGTTACCTGCTCGTCTCTGGCAGCTGCAATGTAGGGTTAACTCATTAATGTCACATGGGTTAAACTAGCTCAGCATTTAGTGGCTCAGCAGATGCCACGGCTCGCTTTTCATCACGACTGGCGCCATTTGGCATCTTTAACATGGCGTCATGGCGTGAACACCATGAAACTGCTGGATCATCAGTCATTGCAGATCTAAAGCTTGTTTGTGTTGTTGCTGCTACACTGAGTCAGGTTAGTTACCTGGAGCGCAGCAGCCATCTTGGAAGTTTGATTCTCATGTGAAATCGTATCAGCTGAGCTTATGGATCGTTTTTTCACTGATCAGAGACGAACGTCAACTTTCAACTAAACTTGATTTGTTGGGTTTTTATGAACCATCTCAATCTAAAATGTTTGGCTAGGTAAAAGAATGAGTTTAGATTGTTTGGTCTTTAATTTTATTACAAACGGATTATGAGACTTGAGACTCCGCCCAGTCTCGTCTTCATCAGATGCTGCTGTGGGGGACTGAACATCACAGTTACAGGCCTGAGAATCCAACTTTACCCGATGCTCAGAGCTTTTACTACATCAGTGTTAGTGAGATGTAATTTAATATACCACGACTCGTTGAACAAACGTGCTTTTACACAAGAACCTGATCTTAGTCAAGAGTCAGAGGGCAACTTGACCAAAGCGTGGACACGTGTCAGACCAGCACGCCAAACACGGGGCTGTACAACCCTCCATGCCTAAGTTCTCCCTTCAAAAAGGAATGAGCTCGCATGTTCTGTCTTAATTCATCCCACTGCGTAGGTCTACTGTGTGTGAGAGAGTTATGAAAGTAGATATGTTTGAAAACATCCACACTTGTATTTTGGATCTGTGCCTGTACAACAAATTTTTGTTTGTATCACATGGTAAAAAAACCATCTAAAATCAACTTGAATGTGTGTGAAATATTTTCACATGTTGTAAGTTTTTTCACAAACTAGCTTTGAATTTTAAGTCGTAGAAACAAGTTACAAATGCTTAAAATTATATTTTCACGAGTCAATTTTTCCCGCTACAAGTACATGTCAGTGAACACAATGTTACGAATCTGCTGCCACGCACGCTCAAGTCTTCTTCTACTGGTGGGACTTCTGAAGCAATTATTTGTATCAAACCCAGTTGTGTCTGGAGAAACGAGCACAGGACAGGGGAGGGAGTGGCGTTGTCGGGGTCTCCCGTTAACCATGGCTGTGTTCTCTCCCGTTAGTCATGGCTGTCTTGTCTACTGTTAGTCATGGCTGTGTTCTCTCCCGTTAGCCATGGCTGTGTTCTCTCCCGTTAGCCATGGCTGTGTTCTCTCCCGTTAGCCATGGCTGTCTTGTCTCCCATTAGCCATGGTTGTGTTTTCTCCCGTTAGTCATGGCTGTGTTCTCTCCCGTTAGCCATGGCTGTCTTGTCTACCGTTAGCCATGGCTGTGTTCTCTCCCGTTAGCCATGGCTGTCTTGTCTACCGTTAGCCATGGCTGTGTTCTCTCCCGTTAGTCATGGCTGTCTTGTCTACCGTTAGCCATGGCTGTGTTCTCTCCCGTTAGCCATGGCTGTCTTGTCTCCCGTTAGCCATGGCTGTGTTTTCTCCCGTTAGCCATGCCACAACAACCAGAGGGAAGTTCATTTTCAGACCTGTTATAACCTTATTTTGACTAATTTTCCTAGTCTTTTCCCACCAACAAGAAGACACACACAAACATAATGTCCCTCTGCATAGTATGAGTATTATTTCATGTTAATGAGCAACACTTGCTAGGCTGTACTAGTTTTGTTATACTACCAATACTACAATACTATAGTAATTTTATTTGTGGGAAAAGATGAAGAAAATTTGTGAAAATAAAGTTAGAACAGGTCTGAAAATGAACTTCCCTCTGGTTGTTGTGGCATGACTAACGGTAGACAAGACAGCCATGGCTAACGGGAGAAAACACGGCCATGGCTAACGGGAGAGAAGACTGCACAGCGAACGAAAAAAAAATCGAGAGAACTAGAACCAGATGTATCACTGTGATTGGTTGACAGACACCGTTGCCCTGACAACGCCACTCCCTCCGCCCCCATCCCCTCCCTCCCCTTTCCTGCACTCGTTTCTCCAGACACGACTGGGTTTGATACAAATAATTACAAAATTTGTTTCAAAAGTCCCACCAGTAGAAGAAGAGTTGAGTGTGCACAGCAGCAGATTCGTAACATTATGTTCACTGACATGTACTTGTAGCGGGAAAATTGACTCGAGGAAATATAATTTTAAGCATTGTAACTTTTTTCTACGACTTAAAATTCAAAGCTAGTTTGTGAGAAAATTTACCACAGGTGAAAAATTTCACACAAATTCAGGTTGATTTTAGATGTTTCTTTTTTACCACTTGATACAAATAAAAATTAGATCCAAAATACAAGGGTGGATGTTTTGAAACATATCTACTTTCATAGTGTGTGTGTGTGCGTGCGTGTGTGTGTGTGTGTGTGTGTGTGTGAACATGCACGTCAGTAACAGTGAGAAAGTTTTCTGACTGCAGGTTGATGATAAAAGTTTTTTAGTGTCCAGTTTTTGGTACAATTTCATATTGTGGTATTACAAGAGTTTTCAAAACTGTGTTGACATGACGACTGGAAAAAAAATCATTTCAGCACCATCTAGTGATGAATAGAAAATGCTTAATATAATAAAGGAATGCATTAAGAATATTTATATGTACCTGAATATTTAATTCCTGAAACTAAAAGATTGAGATCAAAGGGATTCTAGTTGCTCATGTTGAAGTGTTGCTAACATTGTATATTAAAGAGGCTGATGTTTGTGGAGTTTGTCATTGTGGCAGACTGTGTCCTGATGACGCGTGTCCCTCAGGGGGACGCAGCCTGCAGGGCTTCCTGTCACGCTGTCAGCTGTGGTTCTATCATGTCATGTGATCTTGCCTCGCTAAGGTGTCAACATGTAGCTGAAAAATAGCAAAAACTTATAATACTGTTACTGCATGAAGTTCTCTTTATTTTGACCCACTGTAATTCTTTGAAGCAATTGTACAATGACATGGATCGATCACGTATGTATGTAATGTAACATGTTGACTTGTTCCAGCTGTTTGTCTAATTTTTATTACTTCACATCTGTGTGGTGAAAAATTTCAATTTTTGTATACTAATACAAATGTATATGTAAGGAAAGCTGCTTTCTGTGGTGCTTTTCTCATCCAGTTCTGCCTGAAACTGGTTCCTTCATTTCAACATCAATAACATAAAAACACTTTAATCTCATTAAGTCTAAAACACTGTTTGATATGAAAGTTTGATTCAAAACATAAAGAGTTGAAGAGAGTTTCTATGTACTAGAAGGAGTGTCCTGAGAGGTGGCGCGGTCCACCCGCAGATGAGCGTGAGCCGGATTGGGATTGCCGACTGGTGGGGACGTCGCAGGGGACGAGCTTTAGAGGTGCTGGCAGCTGGGAGTGCTCTACAGCTGCAAGCGGAGATACGCAACTCAACAGAGCTGATCTGGAGAGAGAAAGTAGATCGAGGCTGGTTGAACATGTCGCAAAGGTTTTGCTCCAGAAAAGGTCACTGACTTGGTTGGTTTAGTTTTTTGTGAAAGGGAATTTTAAGAATGGGAGGAGTGGAGTTCAGCCCTGATTAGTTCCTAGTGTATAGACTCCTTTAGACCTGTGGTGGTCAACTCTGGTGTCCAGTCCCACGTGGTCTAGGGCGGAGCTTCTTTAGTTCTGAAAGCTGTAACATGGAGCCTTGTTCCTGTGTGGAGGTGAAGGACTCAGTTACTGGGTTAACAGGTGAACCATGGCGAGCCCACAAGGAGACAAGATGGACAGGTAACATTAGGAGGAAGTGGTGTTCACATGACTCTCTATGTCATTAAAAGCATCCCACTAAGAATTACTGAAAACATGAATCCTTCTTTGTTGTTCACTGATGTTCTGATTCATGTTATGAGATGCAACTGAACATGTAAAGAACACGAGACGGTCACAGAAAACTACAAGACAAAATGTTTATTTTATACATTTCATTAATCTCTGTGTGGAAAATGCAGTGAAATTAGTTTTTTTTCCGTCGGGTTCTGATCTGCCAACATGTCAGCAGGCCAGGAAGCCTCCATCTACCGGTAAGGTGACTCCGTTGGTCATGTTGCTCTTATCACTGAGCAGAAACACGATGGTGTTCACCACGTCCTCCACCTCTGCACACACAACAAGACAGTCTCATTCATGCTGCTGAATCAGTCATCCAGCTTTACCTAGTTGAATGTGCTGACAACAAAATCACACAAAAATGATCAATTTCTGTGGTACCTCTGCGTTCATGCTGCATGCGAGCTGCGTTCATGCTGCATGTGAGCTGCGTTCCTGCTGTATGCGCGCTGCGTTCGTGCTGCATGCACGCTGCGTTTGTGCTGCATGCGAGCTGCGTTCGTGCTGCATGCACGCTGCGTTCGTGCTGCATGCGTGCTGCATGCGAGCTGCGTTCGTGCTGCATGCGAGCTGCGTTCGTGCTGCATGCGTGCTGCGTTCGTGCTGCATGCGAGCTGCGTTCGTGCTGCATGCGTGCTGCGTTCGTGCTGCATGCGAGCTGCGTTCGTGCTGCATGCGAGCTGCGTTCGTGCTGCATGCGTGCTGCGTTCGTGCTGCATGCGAGCTGCGTTCGTGCTGCATGCGAGCTGCGTTCGTGCTGCATGCACGCTGCGCTCGTGCTGCATGCGCGCTGTGTTCGTGCTGCATGCGAGCTGCGTTCGTGCTGCATGCGTGCTGCGTTCGTGCTGCATGCGAGCTGCGTTCGTGCTGCATGCGAGCTGCGTTCGTGCTGCATGCACGCTGCGCTCGTGCTGCATGTGTGCTGCGTTCCTGCTGCATGCAAGCTGCGTTCCTGCTGCATGCACGCTGCGTTCCTGCTGCATGCGAGCTGCGTTCGTGCTGCATGCGTGCTGCGTTCGTGCTGCATGCGAGCTGCGTTCGTGCTGCATGCGAGCTGCGTTCGTGCTGCATGCACGCTGCGTTCCTGCTGCATGCGCGCTGCGTTCGTGCTGCATGTGTGCTGCGTTCCTGCTGCATGCAAGCTGCGTTCCTGCTGCATGCACGCTGCGTTCCTGCTGCATGCGCGCTGCGTTCGTGCTGCATGCGTGCTGCGTTCGTGCTGCATGCGCGCTGCGTTCGTGCTGCATGCGAGCTGCGTTCGTGCTGCATGTGTGCTGCGTTCCTGCTGCATGCACGCTGCGTTCCTGCTGCATGCGAGCTGCGTTCGTGCTGCATGTGTGCTGCGTTCCTGCTGCATGCAAGCTGCGTTCCTGCTGCATGCGAGCTGCGTTCGTGCTGCATGCGTGCTGCGTTCGTGCTGCATGCGAGCTGCGTTCGTGCTGCATGCGAGCTGCGTTCGTGCTGCATGCGTGCTGCGTTCGTGCTGCATGCGAGCTGCGTTCGTGCTGCATGCGCGCTGCGTTCGTGCTGCATGTGTGCTGCGTTCCTGCTGCATGCAAGCTGCGTTCCTGCTGCATGCGAGCTGCGTTCGTGCTGCATGCGAGCTGCGTTCGTGCTGCATGCGAGCTGCGTTCGTGCTGCATGCACGCTGCGTTCGTGCTGCATGCGAGCTGCGTTCGTGCTGCATGCACGCTGCGTTCGTGCTGCATGCGTGCTGCGTTCGTGCTGCATGCGAGCTGCGTTCGTGCTGCATGCGAGCTGCGTTCGTGCTGCATGCGTGCTGCGTTCGTGCTGCATGCACGCTGCGTTCCTGCTGCATGCGCGCTGCGTTCGTGCTGCATGCGAGCTGCGTTCGTGCTGCATGTGTGCTGCGTTCCTGCTGCATGCGAGCTGCGTTCATGCTGCATGTGAGCTGCGTTCCTGCTGCATGCGCGCTGCGTTCGTGCTGCATGCGAGCTGCGTTCGTGCTGCATGCACGCTGCGTTCGTGCTGCATGCGAGCTGCGTTCGTGCTGCATGCGAGCTGCGTTCGTGCTGCATGCGAGCTGCGTTCATGCTGCATGTGAGCTGCGTTCCTGCTGCATGCGCGCTGCGTTCGTGCTGCATGTGTGCTGCGTTCCTGCTGCATGCAAGCTGCGTTCCTGCTGCATGCACGCTGCGTTCCTGCTGCATGTGAGCTGCGTTCGTGCTGTATGCGCGCTGCGTTCGTGCTGCATGCGTGCTGCGTTCGTGCTGCATGCGAGCTGCGTTCGTGCTGCATGCGTGCTGCATGCGAGCTGCGTTCGTGCTGCATGCGTGCTGCGTTCGTGCTGCATGCGAGCTGCGTTCGTGCTGCATGCGAGCTGCGTTCGTGCTGCATGCACGCTGCGCTCGTGCTGCATGTGTGCTGCGTTCCTGCTGCATGCAAGCTGCGTTCCTGCTGCATGCGAGCTGCGTTCGTGCTGCATGTGTGCTGCGTTCCTGCTGCATGCAAGCTGCGTTCCTGCTGCATGCACGCTGCGTTCCTGCTGCATGTGAGCTGCGTTCCTGCTGCATGCGCGCTGCGTTCGTGCTGCATGCGAGCTGCGTTCGTGCTGCATGCACGCTGCGCTCGTGCTGCATGCGCGCTGTGTTCGTGCTGCATGCGCGCTGCGTTCGTGCTGCATGTGTGCTGCGTCCGTGCTGCGCATGTGCTGCACGTGGGACACGTGCGTGCTACATTAATGCTGTGTGTGCACTGCGAATGTGCACTGTTGCATGTCTTATCTGGCAGTAAATTAAAGATTTTATCAAACAATTGAAAATGTTCAGTACTGTAGTTGGAAACAGACCGTGAACATGAATCATTGAATTTTGATCCAGATGGACAAACAGTGAATTTATCAGTAAATTAAAGATCAATTCTGGAGAATCTGATGGAACTGAGAGGAAAAACAGGGGAAATGCTGCAGACATGGAAGGAGTCAGAAGGAGGAGTAGGAGGAGCAGGAGCAAGAGGAGGAGATAGAGGAGGAGCAGGAGGAAGAGGAGGTGGAGGAGGAGCAGGAGGAAGAGGTGGAGGAGGAGATAGAGGAGGAGGATTGTGTAACCCTGGTCAAGTCAGTGAATTAAAGATGAAGCTTCCAGGATTCAGCTCTGATACTTATAGAGACGAGGTAATGAGTCACATGACCTGAAGAGTCACCAGCTCTAACAAACGGTCTCAACATGAAGTACTGAAGCTGACTGAGATAACCAATCAAAACCAAGGACATGGTTTACCAGACGTTTACCTGTGTTCAAAAAAACAACTCAGTTCCTGAATAAAAGAACAAAATGAAGAAACTTCCTGCCGACGCTGACCTGCGAAGCGTCCGAGGGGGATGCGGGACATCATGGTTTTGGCTTTTTCCTGATCACTCCAGCCAAGCCGACCCATCTCTGTCATAACCACGGTGGGGTTCACGCTATTTACACGTATCTGACAACAACACAACACAAGCACTTCAGCTGAAAGAATTACTAAAGAAAAACAGAAAGCTGTCAGGCCCCTGAGGAGGGGGACAGGGGGACTACTGTCTGTAACAGAGCAGAGACACAGGAGGACCTGGACTTTGGGGACGAGTGTTAGTGAGAATCACTCTGAGGCTTCTGGAGATAAATGATTACAAATGGCGCCTGACGTAGCTGGTTGTTGAAGATCAGAGAAACATTTTCTGATGTGCACATTAAACACCGACAGCTTGAGGCAGACCTGGTACGGTCCCAGCTCCAGAGCCATGACCTTAGTCAACATGTCCAGGGCTCCTTTAGTGGCACCTGAGAAAAGACACAAAGACAGGAACTCTAGCTATTACTGAGCGAGTGTTATTAAAGGAGACATCAGAAAAATTCCACTTTAAAAGCAGGATATTTCTACTTTACAACACTTTCAGAAACTTTGAATCTTCTGTTAGTGATGGAGACGAGTGATGGCCGCCAGCCACGTCCTTACTCACAGTAGACAGCGTGATCTCTGAGGGCGCATTGAGACGCCTGGCTGGACACGTTGACAATGGAGCCTCCTGATCCTCTGGCCTTCATCCCACGAGCCACGATCTACACACACAGTTAGTTAGTGAATGTATGTGTATATACATGTATGTGCAGAGAAAAGAGGAAGTCTTGGGACGGGAGGTGTCATCTAGTCCTTTACCTGGGACACGTGCAGCACAGCTCTCACATTCACATTGAAGGATCTGTAAAAAGATTCACAGGATGAAAACAGTCCTGCTTTTCAACCTTCATATAATGAAACATCTTTATTACAGACCATAAAGTTTGTAATTCTAATCTTACCGATCAAACTGCTCAGGTGTGACCTCCAGGAATGGCTGCAGGTTAGCATAAGCAGCATTGTTAACCAGCAGGTCGACTGGGCCGATGCCCTGCAGCGCAGCCTCGGTGGCCTCCCAGTCTGCCAGGTCCACACAGACAGGTCTGATGGATGCACACTGTATGAGTCCAGATAAAAGGTTCTAGTCAAACCAGGACCAGCAGAAGGTCAATAAATTACTGATCTGTAAGTCCATCAAGTTACTAACTGTTTGACATTAAACATTAATAATCAAATCTTCTTCCAAAATGTTTTACATGTTCAGTTTGATCATGTGAATCAAAACACAAACTCCGAAATTTAACCAACAACCTTCGTTGGAGAAAAGTCTGTGTTTAAGGTCCAAATCCAACTTTCACTGAGTTTTAACCCTGAAGAGCAGTGATGAGGAGGAGGAGGACAAAGGATGAGGAGGATGATGATGATGAGGATCGAGGAGGAAGAAGAGGAGGAGAATGAGAAGGAGAAGGTGGAGGATGATGATGATGATGAGGAGGAGGAAGACGAGGAGGAGGATGATGCTGAGGAGGATGATGATGATGAGGATCGAGGAGGAAGAAGAGGAGGAGAATGAGGAGGAAGAGGAGGATGAGAAGGAGAAGGAGGAGGATGATGAGGATGATGATGATGATAAGAATCGAGGAGGAAGAAGAGGAGGAGAATGAGGATGATGAGGATGATGATGATGATGATGAGGAGGAGGAGGAGGAGGATGATGCTGAGGAGGATGATGATGATGAGGATCGAGGAGGAAGAAGAGGAGGAGAATGAGGAGGAAGAGGAGGATGAGAAGGAGAAGGAGGAGGATGATGATGATGATAAGAATCGAGGAGGAAGAAGAGGAGGAGGATGAGGAGGAAGGGGAGGATGAGAAGGAGAAGGAGGAGGATGATGAGGATGATGATGATGATAAGAATCGAGGAGGAAGAAGAGGAGGAGAATGAGGAGGAAGGGGAGGATGAGAAGGAGGAGGATGATGATGATGATGATGATGATGATGAGGAGGAGGAGGAGGAGGAGGAGGAGGAGGAGGAGGAAGACGAGGAGGACGATGATGCTGAGGAGGAGGAAGACGAGGAGGATGATGCTGAGAAGGACGATGATGAGGGGGAGGAAGACGAGGAGGATGATGCTGAGAAGGACGATGATGAGGGGGAGGAAGACGAGGAGGGTGATGCTGAGAAGGACGATGATGATGAGGAGGAAGAGGAAGAGGAAGAGGAAGAGGAAGAGGAAGAGGAAGAGGAGGAGGAGGAGGAGGATGCTGAGGAGGAGGAAGACGATGAGGAGGTGGGCAAGTTCTCAAAGTAGGTTCATGAGCTCAGGTGATCTGGACCTCACGTGATTGGTCACGTCCAATGGGTCACGCCCACATGATGAGTATCTTGAACTTTGATTGACAGTTAATTAATTTAGAGGTTATTTGATGCAGTTCCAGTTCCAGAACGTGGACTGTTGGAAACAGAACCAGATTAGACTGAATACAGATTCATTCACATGCAGTTTGAATTTAAAAGCACTTATTATAAATCTAATCTTGGGTTTTTCTGCACTTTGTTAGTGGAGTTTAGAACCAAATGAAATGTTTTGGACCATAAAGTTCTCTTCGAGGTCAGAGGTACATGTGAGAATATGAACATGAGCTCGACTGCTGAATTCTGCACATGCCAGTCAGTCAGAACTCTTGAGGAACTTTATTAATGATAATAAGATGTTTAATTATTGACTCGTGATCATGTTTTTACCTCACGCTTTTAGAAATCTTTTAGAGGCACTGTGCCATAAAAAACTCTTTTATCTGAGTTTTCTGTTGAATATTTTTGCTCTACAGGTTCTTGGTTTCATATCGAGTGTGAAAATGGCAAAAAAAACATTTCTTTCTGTTAAACGAGGTGCAGAAATCAGGTGAGTTTTAAAACCCTATCGGTGTGACATCACAGTGATTTTACTCAATAATATTCATCAGCTCATGCAGTTGAGACCACACCTACAAAGTTCAGCTGTTCAGTAGCAACATGGCCGACCTCACCGTTGTTAAGCTGGACTTACACAATGTACATGTTGCTGAAAAATCCAGATTTTTTGGCACAAATGGCTTCAGTTTATTTTTGGAGAGACTCCCAGAACTTACAGTTGACTCAGCAGCGGGTTCTGGGTGGGGGGGTGGGGGGGTTCTGCCGTTCTACACGGATTTCGGTTGCTGGTCTCGAAGTTCTATCTCTGCTGGTCCCGTTCAGAAACCTCCCGTAACTTGGCAACATGCAGGATGTTATTAGTTATAGGGATGGATGACATGGCCTCAAATGAATATCACAATACAGTGATCCCTCACTTATCGCGGTTATTTAGTTCCATCCCCCTCGTGAGGAGAATTTTCAATGGTACATTGTAACGGATAAGATATCGCCCATCCCTAATTAGTTATGTTACACAGCTGTGCAGCGTGGGATGATACAGCTGTGCTCTCATAGGCCAAAAGCTTGAACAGTTAGAAGTTAGTTTTTCCAGATGTTTTTTTAGATATAAAATATTTCTGATTAAGATCAGATAGGAAATACAGGTTACAGGTTATTAAATAATCACACAATGTCATGAAACTTGTGTGACTTTAAAAGACACAGAAAGCTGAAGGAGTCTGTAGGCTGTAGAAGTCAGGGACCAGTCACATGCCAGACTGTGTGGGTACCTCCTCAACTAGGTGGTTCAGATCAGCTTGTGTTCGTGTGACTGCGGTGACCTTTGCCCCATAGAGTGCCAGAGCCAATGCCGTGTCCCTGCCAATGCCTGAGACACAAAACATCCATAAACACAACATGTAATTACAGAGTGTCTACAGCTGGAGGTCTCTCCCTGTCATAAAGGACTGGTTCCTTGGTCCCAGTGTTCAGGACAGGGACTGAGCTTACAGAACTTGCTACATGCAGTTGGACTTGTTTGTTTTTTAGATGTGAACTGGCACGAAATTAATGGAACTGAAACTAAATTGAGTTTGATTTGAATATAACAGCCTGCCATAGATGACTGTCAGATAAACTACAGGACGACATATTGGGACGAATCCCCGACTGGACTGTCAGGATCAGGTGATTCCTCTGGAGGTGTGAGTTCACCTGGACGGGCTCAGTACACAGTTCTTTTGTTTTTGCAGGTACCTTTTCCGGCTCCTGTGACCACAGCGTTTTTGCCAGCAAATGAAATCTCCATGTTGATCCGTTTGGTTTCAGCCTCCTGCAGCTTGATGATCTCAGTAAACTCTCTAGTTCAGTCGCGTGACTTGCGTCAGTAACTGAAGCTCCTCCTTCTGAGGGGCTCGACAGACGGGAGGCGACATGCAGCAGCGACCAGCGACATGTTCTGTTCCAGGGCGAATGGCGAGTGTTCTGTGGTTTTGATTGGCTGACAGATTGGAGGGAATTTTCGAGTATTAAAGCAGTTCAGGGGTGAAAAAAGACAGTTATGAAGTGTCATAAGATTTTGTTGGAGTTAAGTGAAATCTTACTACTGACTTTGTCATACAAGTGACGAAAAAGACGTAAAGTGGTTCAATTAAATTTTTCCTCCATGTTTTGCTGGAGATGACCGAGCAGCATCCTGTCAGCTCATTGGTCAGTCAATGAAACCTCCGCTGATTGGTCCTCATCTGAACAACAGCGATGAAGTTGAGATTTTTTCAATTTTCTGTGATTGCGTCGCAGGCCTGCGTGTGCACGATACATACATGGGCACGAAATTTCACACGCACGATTTTCGCTGTGAGCGGAAACCAGACTACAGAATATAAAACACAACAAAACAAGTCAGTGTGACACATTTTCAGAAAAATCGTCCTATGAAATCCTACTGATAAAGAACCCCCCCCCCACACACACACACACACCTCACAGTTATTGTGAAACAGACTTGAATGGTTTATTATGTAAATATAACAGGTTCCTTTGTATCTTATTCTTTGATTTATTCTCTGTTCACATTCATTGTATTGTGCAATAAACCGATTCTGTTTCTGATACTGAACCTTTTTCTTTGGACTGAGTTCTGATTCATTCTCCTGTAACTCTTTTCTGGACTTCAAATTAAATGTAAATCACTTTCAAAATTTCTGCCATCTGATGTTTAATTTCAGTAACAAAATATCAAGACTATCATAAAACATCTCATTCAAGACTGAAAGTTACCTCAAGTCAACCAGAAACCCCCAAGAACTCCTGATGGACGGATCAACCAGATCCAGTTTAATGGCTTGTGTAGAATCAGTCTATGATTGGAGGATCTGATGAGATGGAAACATCTGGACCATGCAGGATGGTCTCTGGAGGACTCAGGAGATCTGTGGAAGACTAAGGAGGTCTCTGGAGGACTGCAGAGGAAGAACTCTAAGCTGGTGTTTCCTTTATAAAATAAATAATAATGAGAGTCTCTTTGAAATGTTTGAGAATGTAAAAGATGTTTATTGTTTGTGAAACATCAGCAGCAGGTTTACAGAAACCTGGAACTGGGTTCGACCCACTGACCTGCAGGTTTACAGAAACCTGGAACTGGGTTCGACCCACTGACCTGCAGGTTTACAGAAACCTGGTACTGGGCTCGACCCACTGACCTGCAGGTTTACAGAAACCTGGTACTGGGTTCGGCCCACTGACCTGCAGCGGGACGCAGTATTTTGGATTCTAGCCTCGTGTGCAAGAAGGTAGACTGAGAGCTTCACACCACGCAGGTGTCGACAGGTGAGGAGAGACAGGAAGCAGGTTATCTGCTTGAAGGAACCTGGATGTTGGGTTCTACGAAGTTTCAGCTGTTCTATTAAAGAACCAGAAGAAGATTCTAACTGAAATACGTCTGATAGAGGAAACATCTGTCAGAGTGACATCAGATCATCTCGTTCATCTTCAGAACCGAACCTCACCTTCATCTCTTCTTCGTTTCATCAGCAGAAAGAAATCCGACTGTATTTAACTGGAAATGTTCCAAAACCAAATCAGAAGACTGAAAGTCTTAAAAACAACAAAGGTAAAAGGTTAGAGCTGGAGAGTACTTCTCTGGTCCTGGTTCCGGTTCTGGTCTGAGACCAGCACAGTGTGTTCTAAGTAGACCTGTGAAGAGTTCTTTAGAACTCTTTTCTCTTTGGTCTTGAAGCATTTCAGAACGTGGTCTTAGGAGACTCATTTGAAGCATCCAGACTGATCAGGTCCATTCAGAACCGGGTCACACTTGCAGCGTCAGATTTCTGTTTCTACTTCCTTTCAGTGACTTTTCAGTATCGGACTTCTGAGGGTTTGCAGCTGAACACGGGTCGGTCCAAACACACCAAGTGAAGCTGTCTCAGTGTAACGGCTGGGTTCAGTTCTGGTGACCGGGTTCATGGTTTGGACACCACTCAGTATCCGGATACAGCAGACAGTGGACCGTCTTAAATCTGCAGGATGAGAAGAGACACAATGAGTTAGTGTAGCTGGTTCTGTAACATGTTCTACATCCCGACCGGACTCCAGAACCTTCACTCCACAGGTTCTAAACCCCGACCGGACTCCAGAACCTTCACTCCACGCATTCTACACCCTGACTGGACTCCAGAACCTTCACTCCACAGGTTCAAAACCCCGACCGGACACCAGAACCTTCATTCCACAGGTTCTACACCCCGACCGGACTCCAGAACCTTCACTCCATGCATTCTATACCCTGACTGGACTCCAGAACCTTCACTCCACAGGTTCTAAACCCCGACCGGACTCCAGAACCTTCATTCCACAGGTTCTACACCCCGACCGAACTCCAGAACCTTCACTCCAACCAACATTTTATCTGCTAAGAATTTAAGCAAAGACCCAATTCTACTGGACTGGACTGCATATCTTCTTAGAACACTCTCAGACTGCAGGCCTGGTTCTGGTTCCTAGAGTCTCTAAAAGAGAGGAAGAGCTTTCAGTAATCAGGCTCCTCTCCTGGAATCAGCTTCAGTCAGACACCAACTCTGTGTAGATTTATAACTCTCTCTTCCTGGTTCTGGTTCTGCTGAAGGTCTCTTTCCTGTTCTCTCAGACCCAGTGGGTCCAGCAGAACTCATCCTGGTTCTGGTTCTGTATTTGTGCAGACAGTGATGGTATTTACCTGGTTGGGTCCTCAGCCAACGAGAAGCTCCCTGTTATACCCAGAACATTTCTTCTGTTCTCAAAACCTCCATAACTGAGAGTCACCTGTTAAAACAACCAGAACACAAAATCCCAACTATTAACACAGGAAGTGAACACATCGTAAAGTTTTTCACTGTCTTATAAATAAAGTCAGGTAACCAGAGACACTCACCTGGCTGAGCACAGTGTCGACAGGTAGCTTCTGAAGGTTCTCCAGGTGAGAGTGGAAGAGGTGTGTGTGTGTTAACTTCACCTCCAGCAGAGCCTCGATGATGTAACCGATGGTGCAGTCGTCTGGGAGGCGGATCTTTTCTGCCGTACTGATGAAATTACCCAAACTGCATCACAACACAGACCACAGCAGGTCAACAACAGAAGATCCACATCCAGAACCACATTCCTCAGTCCATCTCGAGGTGTTCTCAGGCTAAACCTGGTAAGTCTTCCCAGAGGTCTCCCAGACCAGCAAGAGTTCTGATCAGTTCACTTCTTTGAACGCAGACAAACAAGATGTTCTTAAATCAGTACTAAATAACTTTTCTACAGCCGTGTCTCAGACAGCCGTTGCTAGAACCTGCAGAAATATGTTACCTGTTGAGATGTGCTACACGTTGTTCTACAGTCTTGACTTCAATGAACAGATTTATTGTTTATTTTTGTTTCTATATTTTTCTATAAATACATTTTACCTATCAAATAAATTCTCCCAGGACAGGAACACTAAATATGATGTTATTTTTACTTTCTTTGCATCGTCAGAGCAACAGGCAAATGTTTGGACACACTCAGAGGAGAAGGACCCAACAATGGCTGATAAGGACCCAGAGGACTTTTATATAGAAAATATTAGGGAAGGATAATAAAAATATGTTTAAATAATTAACAGAACACACTCGCCATAAACAAGAATACTGTAGAAACTTCTAATGACATCTCATTATGACATAAGTTGTTAATTTGTACTATGGAGGAATTTTTCATCAGGGCAGCATAAATCACCAGAACACTTCCTGCTGAGATCCGAATTACTGAAGTTAAGTGTAATATAGAGGGACCAGAGACGTCCAGAGTGTCTAATATGAAGATGAACATGTTTTTATTCACTTAGACATGTTTCATAACAGTTTAAAGTTGTTAAGTTATTTTGTACTGCTGGTTGAGATTTAGATTAGTACCTCCCCATATTCATTTATTCACTAGGTTTATACAGCTGGAGTTATCAACATACCTGGCCCAAGGGCTCATTTTCAGAGCCAGACCTCGACTAATGCAGAAACCGGCCCCTCCGGTGGCAAACCAGAACTTTACAGACACCTGGAACCACATCAGAACCGCAGATCAGCCATCGGCATAAACATCAGAAATAAAACAGTTAAAAAAAAAAATAGTTTAAATCACATATGATGTTTCATGATGTTTACACACAAACAACTAGATCCTGATAAATCGCCCCAATTAATGAATAAAGGATTTAAAACAATTTAAACAGCACAACAATAGAGACACTATAAAACCACAAACAAAGTGATACACTGGGATAAAAAGCTCGATGTTGTTGAGCAACACGTCTGATGGATAAATCCTCAAGGACACAGAGGCGGAGCTTTGACTCAAACACGGAGGCGGAGCTTTGACTCAAACACGGAGGGGGAGCTTTGACTCAAACACGGAGGCAGAGCTTTGACTCAAACATGAATACAGAGGCGGAGCTTTGACTCAAACACATAGGCGGAGCTTTGACTAAAAGACGGAGGCGGAGCTTCAACTCAAACATGAACACAGAGGCGGAGCTTTGACTCAAACATGGAGGCGGAGCTTTGACTCAAACACGGAGGCAGAGCTTTGACTCAAACATGAATACAGAGGCGGAGCTTTAACTCAAACACATAGGCAGAGCTTTGACTAAAAGACGGAGGCGGAGCTTCAACTCAAACATGAATACAGAGGCGGAGCTTTGACTCAAACACGGAGGCAGAGCTTTGACTCAAACATGAACACAGAGGCGGAGCTTTGACTCAAACACGGAGGCAGAGCTTTGACTCAAACATGAATACAGAGGCGGAGTTTTGACTCAAACACGGACATGGAGGCGGAGCTTCAACTTAAACACGAGTCCAACATAAGTGATGCTGATGTGAAGCGAGTGGTGTGACAGCATGTGCAACAGCTGTGAGGGATTCTGGTTGTTCACTAACAGAATTAATGCATACAGTTTGTTATTAACTCAGCTGTTTAAACATCTTGTAAGATGGCGTGACATGAGTAACATGTCAGTAACATGATCTGTGTTTTCATTCCCCAGCAGTCCAACATGAGCCAGAACTTACCATGAAACAATACACAAACCCAGATGTTTCTTTACAACACCAAGAATCATGGGATCAGCAGTTTTAAGAACCTGAGTACTTGAAGGCGTGGTTAGAGAGTTCTCCTGTTCTGGGCTCACAACACGGCTACTGCTGTATAAACTGAATACAGACACAAAGGCCATGTTAGTTCTGGCCTGTTTCCGTGGCAGCAGATGCACTGCTGTTCTCTATAGATCCAGCAGTAGGTGCTGGAGTATGTGAGGAAACATCGTCTGTTTAAAACGTGCTCAAAGAAATGGTTCAGGTGAGACTGTGGCCTGGTTCCAGGTTGTGACCTGGTTCCTGGTTCCAGAGAGACCTTGGTGGTGAATAGCATCCAGCGTCTGGAGGCGTGGTTACAGTGGTAACAGAACAGGAAGTTCTGCTCTGAAAACATCTGGCTCGCCAACAGATGCTGACATCCTTTCACACTCTGCAACAATCACATTACAAGTTCTCAAAAATCCTTTTATCAGTTTGAACTTAAAGCTTTAAATCATTTCATCTCTGACATGATGTTAAAAACTTCTCTTCATGTTCTGATGAGTGGAGCCAGAAGCTCCTAATGGAGTAAAAGTGGACTAACTGATCCATCAGTCCGGATCCTCTCTGCTGCCTCGACAGGGTGATCCAGACTGGGCCGACCCACATAGATGTCCTGGCTGTGGTGGTAGGAAGACAGCAGCTCCAACAGACTGGGCAGGATCACATAGTTGTCATCATCCACATGGCAGAACCACCTACACGCAGTGAGCACACAGAACATGAGTTTTAAACTGAACCCACAGAGGCCCGTAACAGCTGGATTTACCCCCCAGATGTTGACTTTAAACTGGATCTCTGCTGCTGCAGCAGGAACTTGTGACTCACTTCTTCTGAGACTGGATGAACTTGTCGTATTCCACAGACATCTTGCAGCACAGAGCCTGTCGGTTGTGAGCTGCGGAGCAGTTGGTGTTGATGATATTTGCTCCTGGAAGACAGACGGAGAACATCCAGGTTAAAGACGGGACGAGAACGGCTCCTCGTCTGAGGGAACGTGCACACTCTTACCTGTTCTCTGCTGCAGTTCTTTGTCCTCAGCATCAGTGAATATGTAAGTCTGTCAGATACAGAGACTCGTGAGATAACAGATACAACACATAGCTGTGAGGACACGCTTCCACGAGTTACACACATGTAACATACACATGTAATATGACACTACTGTCTGAGTTCAGCTCATCAGATCTGAAGTCAAACTAACGTGTAACAGTCATTAAGCAGGTTGCACACAGTTCACCTTCACTCATGTTCACTGCTCGGAGAGATGAGAACCAGGTTTCTGTCCTTACATGAAGGTCCAGCTGAAACTGTCCCTGTCTGCAACTGGAGGCAAGCTGCTCCAGTCTGTCTCTGCTTGAAACGAAGCAGCAGACCTGGACCTGGACCTGGAGTGGGTCAGTAAGGCTGCTGCATTGTTTTTCTGCTTGATCTCAGTGAGGACGCATGCTTTCTTGCCCTCTGTAAATTCCTCGAACATGAAATTATGGATCGCACTGGAAATGTTCTGATTCCACTTGACGCTCACGAAGGGGGAGCCGCCACCATGGATTACTAAACGTGGGAACCTGCTGAATGAGCTGGCAGTCACCTGACGTATCGACAAATTTAGAAAAAAATGGATGTATGTACGTTATCTGGCAGCACTCGGACTAAGGCTGTATTCACACGTGATAGTCCGATGGACTCGGTTCGATTGGGGACCAAAACAGCAACATTGTTGCTGTTTTTAGTTGGTGAGGTTTGGATTCACACTGCACATTATAAAACAAACCAAATAAGATTAGGAGCATGTTTTACATCCCTGCCTGTGGTGGCGCTGTAGAGTTTCTGAACTACGTTTTTATTGTTACTGCACTTCCTGGTGCTGCTGCAGGAGACTGAAACATAAATAAACATGGAGTAACAGCAGATTCTGGTGGTTTGGGGATCTTTTATGTTTGGTGAATGTACCAGATCAATATTCTGCAGCAATGAGGTCAGGATGAGCAGATAATGAAACAGAGAACCAGACGAGGCGGCTGAGACGGCTGCAAAATATAGTCCATTTCCTGCTTTTGGTGCGGTCCTGGTCTGGTTGCGTTCACACATGCAATCGAACCGAGGCCCATGTTTTTAGGTGGACTAGAATTTGGTTGTTTGGTCTGAATCCGAAACACCTCTCCAAACCAACCGGACTTTCTGTGCAAATGAACTAGACATTGATTCAAGTGGACTAAACAGGGCTGGTGTGAATACATCCTAAAAGTTCGGGGGGTCTGGATCACATGATGTGGTTAGAATCTCACTGGAAGGATGGGTGTCATCTTAGAGGAGCTGCAGGTTTGGTTGTGTGGAGGAGTGTCTGTCTGTCTGTCTGTCTGTCTGACTGACTGACTGACTGACTGACTGACTGACTGACTGACTGACTGACTGACTGACTGACTGACTGAGTGAGTGAGTGAGTGAGTGAGTGAGTGAGTGTGAGTGAGTGATTGGCTGTTTTCATGTGATTTGGTCCATTTCGGCTGTTTCAGATTTTCACTGTAAGAGTATAAGGACACAAAGGACTGTTGAATTCTTCAGTTCTGCCCTAATCTCTCTCATCTTATTTTGGCTGGGCTTGAAGGCCAATGATCCAAACCCCTCTGAGAATATGTGGACGGGACACTCGGCTCCCCTCTCCCGCCCCCCGTCCACTCCAGACGCCCTGCACGGATGTACTGACTCTCAAGGACAGTGATTTCCTGACAAAAAACATCTGACAGTGTTGCTCAGCGACGGTGTTTACATTCCTCTCACACACATAACCACATCACACATTGCATTCATGCTCCTTAATGTCCTCACTGTGTCATATCCTGTTTCCAGAGCTGAGGTGTTTTTTTTCAATCTCAAATAGCACCTCATGAGGGCACTGCATGAGAGGAATTTTTTTCTCCTCTCTATTATTATGTGGCTCCTGTCTGTTTCTGGTTCCTGTATATAAGTTTATACGTATATATATGTATGTATGTATGTATGTGTATGTGTATGTGTATGTGTATCTTGTATAGACCTACTCTCATCTGGCGCCCCCAGTGGCTGCCTCGGAAGAGTGAGAGTGAAAATATGTCTCCAAAGTAATTTTCGTTGTACTTGTGCTCTGTACTTATATAATGACAATAAATCTCTCATTCATTCATTCATTCATTCATTCATTCATTCATTCATTCATTCATTCATTCATTCATTCATTCATTCATTCATTCATTCATTCAGTTACAAATGACATGATAACTTAAAAAAATCAGCAAAGAATTAAAACATTGTAGAAGGTGTTTGTGGTGACACATCCAGAAGAACACGTCATATCAGAAGCATGATCACATGGAATGTCAGTGCATCAGGATCTGACTGGAGCACAAGAGCAGCACTCTGGTTAGTGTGATGACACCAGGTCCACACTTTCACCAAAAACCTCACCTGTTCCTTAGCTTGGGACACCCAGGTCTGAATCAGCAGCTCCAATCTGGACTTGTGATATTTCCTTGTTGTCTTCACAGCAATAAAAATGTCCTTCAGTTCCAACTTGTCAGGGGACCCATGTCCTAATTTGTAACCCAGAAGTCCTCCAGGACCTTTCCTTGAATCTTTATGTGGACTGAGGTTAACGGGTGTTCCTAAGTTCTTACTCATCCCGGTGGCTGGATCAGTTGCACCAGTACTGACACCAGCTGCTGGATTCTTGACATGGTGTACTTGACCTGCTGGGGCAAGTCGAACTCGGGGTCGGGGCTGAGGCAGTGCCACGTGATTAGCAGGGGGCTGGAGAGCCGGGATCAGCAGGAGGAGGAAGGAGCAAAGTGCCAGAGAAAACAGGAAGCAGGACTTACTGACACCTACTGAGGCAACGTGCATCCTGACAGCAGACAAAGGGATCCTTCAGCCGCCGGGACTGCAGTCAGTCCCACCATCACCTGGTCCTGACATTACACCATCACACCTGCACGAGATCACATGATTTATACAACATCACCTGGTCCCAACATTACACCATCCCACCTGCATGAGATCACATGATTTATACACCCTCTGCCAGATGCACAGCTGGACTGCAAGCTGTGTGTGTAATGAGCGAGTGTGTGTGTGTATGTGTGTGTAACAGTGAGTGTGTGTGTAACAGTGAGTGTGTGTGTGTGTGTGGGTTTGTATTTCTGACCTCCTGAGGACCAGTTTCCAGACATTTACTATCTTTCTGGGGACCGAGGGTTCTTGTGGGGACCGACGCCTGGTCCCCATAAGGGGGACTCCCTTTTTTAGGGTTAGGGGTTAGGTTTATAGGTATGGTATGAATAGAATTTTAGTTAGTCTTAGGGTTAGTTATAGATCAGTAATGGTTAAGGTTAGGAAAAGGGTTTGGGTTTGGTATAAATCTAGTTACTAAAATCAATGGAAGTCAATGGACGGTCCCCATAAGGATACCAAAACACACTTGGGTGAGTGTGTGTGTGCAACAGTCTGTGTGTGTGTGACAGTGAGTGTGTATGTAACAGTGTGTGTGTGTGTGTGGGTTTGTATTTCTGACCTCCTGGGGACCCGTTTCCTGACTTTTACTATCTTTCTGGGGTCTGAGGGTTCTTGTGGGGACCGAAGCCTGGTCCCCATGAGGGGGACTCCCCTTTTTAGGGTTAGGGGTTAGGTTTATAGGTATGGTGTGAATAGAGTTTTAGTTAGTCTTAGGGTTATTTATAGATCAGTAATGGTTAAGGTTAGTAAAAGGGCTTGGGTTAGGTATAAATCTAGTTACTAAAATCAATGGAAGTCAATGGACGGTCCCCATAAGGATACCAAAACACACTTGGGTGTGTGTGCAACAGTGAGTGTGTGTGTAACAGTGAGTGTGTGTGTAACAGTGAGTGTGTGTGTGAGACAGTGAGTGAGTGTGTAACAGTGAGTGTGTGTAACAGTGAGTGTGTGTGTGCAACAGTCTGTGTGTGTGTGTGACAGTCTGTGTGTGTGTGTGACAGTGAGTGTGTATGTAACAGTGTGTGTGTAACAGTGAGTGTGTGTCTCTGTGTGAGACAGTGAGTGTGTGTGTGTGTGTGTGTAACAGTGTGTTAGTCTGTGTTATGTGCGCGCACTCCCTTTTCTTACTGATAAATCCAGTTTTGTTCCATCACGTGTGTGATATCAAACATATGACGTCAACCCTCGTGAGCGTGATCAGCATGGTGATCAACACAGTGGGGTAATTTAAACAACGTATCGTTTCCGGTCGTTTAAATGACGGAGTCCTCTGTTCACTAATCCGGTACCAGCTACAAACCACCGTGAGATGAAGGTATTACATCAGTAGGAGCAAACGGACCGAACCAACACGGGACAAATGTAAACGATTCACAGCTCAAACTCACCTTTAAACGCAATTTTCTTCCGTTTTCAGACACAAAAACAGCAGGAATCAAATCTGATCTTGTTAGCTGGCAGCAGATTTCACAGCGAGACTCGTGGATTTATTTTGTTCTGATGGGATTCTGACTCGGTTCTTCCGCTACTTCCAGTTAACATCCGTTTCCTGATCCAGAAAGGTGGGAATAATCCCAGTAAAGAAGAAAGTTACAGGTTACAGATATGTTTTGCTCAACCTGCGATTCTTTCACAACTCAGAAAAACAAAGTCTTCTCAGTGCCAAACAAATCCGGTTCGTACCTTCAAAATAAGAGCCTCCCGTCAGCGTGTAGAAAGAAACACGATAACTTTTGTTAAATATTGTTCCCAAAGCGAATCTAAAAGTTTTGTTTGAACACGTTTTTTGTTAATCTCATTAGATTGAGGTCGGATCGTCCAAGTCACGTGACCCCGCGACACGAAACCACACTGTCAGTTTACTGCATCTCATTTTTTTAATATTATCTAAATAGTGATTCTTTTTAACAGATTCCATGTCAGGTGACACTGTGACCCAAAATCTGCAAGAGTGCAGATTAAAATCATGAGACCACCACATTTTTTCAACTCCCATTTTTTAAAGAAGTCATGAACAGAAATTTGCATTTTTCCACGTTTATATTATGATTTCCTAATGAATTTACACTGGCTGGAAAGCCGATTTTAAAAAGTGGAGCGTTTGTTTACATAAGCATATATTTCTCATAACTGAAAGGAAATTAGCCTACATCAACAGAAGTGCATTTTCATTTTCACAACACCACTGCATTTATTGACTTATAAATCAAATAATGAATCAATCATCCAAACTGCTTTTGAATTTTCTTATTCAATGTAGATCATTCTGTTACTTAATTAAAATGTAACAAAATTCAATTTGAAATGTCAAATTTGAAAATGAAAATGCATTCACAGAAATGCTTTTTCATTTTCAGAATAAAACTGCATTTATTGACTCATAAATTACATTAATAATTAATCATACAAACTGCTTTTTTTTATTCTGTATTGATTCTGTTAAAGAGGCCCTTTCACACAAATTTCTTGACTTTGTGGTTATTTCTTAAGTGTTAACCAGTAATATGAAACATTTATAATCTGCTGCAGCACAGACCGCTACAGGAGATCCTTCCCGTCCACAGCTAGAACCTTCTACAGGAGATCCTTCCTGTCCACAGCTAGAACCTTCTACAATGACTCCCTAAAGAAGAACTGAGCTACAACAACACTTAATTTCCCTTCGGGGATTAATAAAGTATTTTTGATTGATTTTGACTTTCAATCTGTCTGCGTTAAAATACGTCAGGCTTCGGCAGCAGCTCATTGATATTCATTATGTGAATTTTCTGGACTCTGATTGGCTAACAAACTAACCTATGAGAGCAAGGTATACTGTTTCCTGCCCCACTGTGCATGGTAACAGCAGATGTAGGGTGTTTCACAAAGCCAAGGAACCTTGCCTTGATGCCTTGGTCCCGCCCCGGTTGCCTAGGAGATACGTCATCGGGACTCGCCAAGGCGCGTTCCAATGTTCATGTGTTACCGAGGCATCTGTACTCGGTTTGCCCGCTGTTTAGCTAACATACCAAGGATACATGGAACGTGCCTTGATGCCTTCCCTCAGTCACAAATTATTATTTTCAAAAAATGGCGGTTGAGGAGCCGGCAACAGCTACTTCAAAGGCTTCAAAGGTTTAAATGTAAGTTAACTGATTGTTGCTATCGGTCTTATATTTAAAATGTTTTTTTGTTTGTTTTTTAAAAAAATCCAAAGCAGTTATACGGTTGGTTAGTTGCTTTGTAGTTGCAGCTTCAGTGGCTAGAAGGTATTAACTCGCTTGCACATTTATTTTATTTTAATTTTATTAACAATTCTAGCTCCATGGTCGATGGGCAGGACGTAAACAGTGCGCATGAGCAGGCAGCCGCGGTCTCGTGAGTGAAGTCTGTTCCAATGTCCTTGTAAGCATGACGCCTCCTCTACCAAGGCAGTGCCTTGGTAAGCAAGATGCCTCGCCTACTAAGGCAGTGCTTCGGTAGGCAAGGTTCCTTGACATTGAGAAACACCCGTAGTCTCTTCCTGTTTGCTACGTCTTATGCTAACAGCTTTTAGCCAGCAGCATGCTAGGTGTGGTTTCAATTGTGGGAGCTGATGAATACTAACGAACAAAGGAGTTGTGATGAAACAGATACAGGTCGTTTGGACTCGGGAGAAATCGGGTGTTATTGCTACCTGTGTACTTTGAGAGATAAAAACTGAAAGAGAAGTTGTTGACCTGTTTTCACACCCACTATGAAGGTAAGAACACCTGTGGAGCTAAAATATTCAACAGAAACCTCAGAAAAAACATTTTTAATTAACGGCATATCTTAAATATATAGGAGGAAAATACGTTTGTGTCATATATTTAATTTATATTGTTGATAAAGTTAAATAGGAGCATTACTACAGTATTTCGTCTCAGCCAAGTCTCTCAGGTAATTTAATTTTTTTTCTTTTATGTATTTTTCAGTTCAAATTTCTTCTTTATTTTTCTTAATGCTAGGGGTTTAACAAACTCTATTAAAAGAAAATCAACATTTCTTTTCTGCAAAAATGAAAAAGCACAATTTGTTCTACAAGAAACATTTGAATGAAATGTATGTCAAATTCTGGTCTAATCAGTGGGGTGACAAGATTATATTTAGTCACGGCACAAACGGATCGGCTGGAGTGGCCGTACTTCTTAACAACTTCCCTGTAAAATTCTGACCACAAACAGAAACCCTTTAGGTCACGGGCTGATTTGTGTTCTTCAAGTAAATGAAGATTTTCTAATCTTAGGAAATATTTATAGATACAACAATTTTAACTAAAACAAAAAAGAAAGATTTCTTCTTCAAAGACATCCTACCAGAAACTTTATCTTTGGTGGTGATTACGATATAGTAATGGATGAATGGCTCGATAGGTATCCCTCAAAATACCAAACACATTTCTATAATCCTTTGTTGCTTAACTTTTGTATGTGGTATAATAATAATCCAGATACCTAAAACTATACGTGGTTCAAACCTGATAGATCAGTTCAACCTAGAATTGATTTCTGGGTAGTTTTAGATATTGATCCAAGTCTTGAATTAATTACTTCCATCTCAGCTGCACCTCTTACTGATCATTTCCTAATTAAACTTCAATTCATATTCTCAAGCAAGTGTTTTAAAAAAGGTTATTGGAAATTTAATTCAACATGAATCCTTCTGCCAGGAAATTATTGATTAAATAAATGATGTTAATACTGATAATAACATTAAAACTTATAGAGATAAATGGGAGTTTTTGAACTATAGAGTACGTCTGATTTCTATTTGAAAAAGCAAAAGGATTACCAAGAATAGAAGAAAAAAAGAGCTTGAAATCATCAAAGAAATTAATTATATCTATAATAAACCTTCTTTAAATGAGGATAATAAACAACAAGTTTTGCTCTTGCAATCCTCTTTAGATAGTATTTACACTTCTAAAGCCAAAGGAGCATAATATATTAGATCAAGAGCAAAATGGATAGAAGGAGAGAAAAACTCTGTATATTTCTGTAGACTGGAAAAGACAAGACAAGAATGAAATACAGTAAAATCATTGCTGATTGATAGTCAATAATGTACTGACCCAGCTTTAATTTCTAAGGAAATCTTTAATTTGTACAGTATTTTGTACTCGTTCTCTTTTGTACCCTTAGATGCAGATGCTTTCTTTGAGCGTGTTAAAGAACGAGTCCCTGTAATGATGAATGTTTTAAAAGTATCTGTGAAGAAGACATCAGAATGGAAGAAATTGAAAAGGCTAAGAAACACTTCGCACTTGATAATTTACCTGGATCAGACGGTCTAACAGGCATTTCTGGGAACATCTTAAATGAATCTTTTTTAACATGTTAAAAGAAATATCTGAAACCCACATACACTATGAAGCAGGGAGTAATCCCACTCATCCCCAAACCTGGAAAAGATCACAGATTATATGATAACCTCACACCTGTTACTTTGTTTAATAATGATTCTAAAATTTAAACTCATATGCAAACAGATTAAAATCTGGCATTATTCAAATTATATCAGAAACATAATCTGGTTTTAGAAAAGGTCGATCAGTTCATAATAATATTTGGCTTGTGCTTGACTTACTTGATTCTAATCATTTATTTGATGATGAGGGTTGTATCTTATTCTTAGATTTCTTCAAAGCATTTAAAATGATATAAAACAAATTTATATTCAGTACCTTAGAATTATTTGGCTTTGGGAAAAATGCTATTAATATTATTAATTTTTAAAGATACAAACAGTACAGTCGTATTACCACAAGGCCCAAAGTTCTCAGTAGGTAAAGGTATTAACACTTCAAATAATCTCAATAGACATACTCGTCTGTCGAGGAGGACAGTCACATTCCAGCAAGCGGTCCCACAACAACCTTTTTCTTCTTTCTTTTTAGAACGTTTCCTACGGAGCCCCCCTGGTCCCACGTTGTCAAAAAAAAAAATATACGTGGACTCGAGAGTTCAAGTTGAAGTTTTTCAGTTGAAGTAGTTAAAGGTTGATGGAGCATGAAGGGATTTGAAGGATTGGAAGATAAATAGCTGTATTTTAAAGGAGGGGGGGTGTGCAAAAAATTAAATATTTTAAAATATATAAAAGTTTAAAAAAGGTTGAAACAAAAGATGCAGGTTGGTCTAAATAAACATAAAACAATTACAACAGAGAACCCATAAACATGACAGTTTTTTCTGAAGAAGATAAATTTCATTAGATTTCTTGAACCCCGATAAAAAAGTCCAGGTATTTGGTAAAAGATCTGCAGTGGAAGAGATGTTAGTGTAAACTGCATAGAATAAACAAAACCAGGACACAGGTGACATGTAATTATCTATTTAATATCAATTTAAACACACAGTCACTGTCTAACATCTCATGACGGGCTTAGAGACTCTCTTTTTATTCAAAGGTAGGTTCACTGAAACATAAATGTAATGTAAAAACACTGGACTAAACTAGAACACCAATAAAATGTAAGAACGAGTGTAGAACAATAACAATGTCCAATAAGAGCACAAAGTACATCTAAATCACACCAAACTGACTATATTTCATCTCATGTAGCATAAAGTTTACAAGGAGCCACTAGAGGGAGGCAGAGAACAACAATCACACACAGGAGAAGATAAGATGCTGGATGAATCAGATGTTTCATCATGATCACCTTGGATTATTCATCAAATCGTCCTTCCATGATGCTTTCAAATGAGAAGGGCACAAACTTAAACCCCTGACCCGAATAGAACTTGTTCTGGAATTCAACCCTGAAAGAAGATGAGAGAAGGTGTGAGAGATAAAACATCCATCCATCCATCCATCCATCCATCCATCCATCCATCCATCCATCCATCCATCCATCCATCCATCCATCCATCCATGATTCGTCCGTCCGTCCTTCCATCCATCCATCCATCCATCCATCCATCCATCCATCCATCCATCCATCCTTCCATCCATGATTCGTCCGTCCATCCATCCATCCATCCATCCATCCATCTCTCCATCCATCCATCCATCTATCCATCCATCCATCCATCCATCCATCCATGATTCGTCCGTCCGTCCTTCCATCCATCCATCCATCCATCCATCCATCCATCCATCCATCCATCCATCCATCCATCCATGATTCGTCCGTCCATCCATCCATCCATCCATCCATCCATCCATCCATCCATCCATCCATCCATCCATCCATCCATCCAGCCATCCATGATTCGTCCGTCCATCCATCCATCCATCCATCCATCCATCCATCCATCCATCCATCCATCCATCCATCCATCCATCCAGCCATCCAGCCATCCATGATTCGTCCATCCATCCGTCCGTCCATCCATCCATCCATCCATCCATCCATCCATCCATCCATCCATCCATCCGCCAGAGAGTCCGGTGGCTGTTTGGTGGTGGTCAGAGGGTCCAATGTCTCTCTCTCTCTCCCTCTCTCTCTCTCTTTCTCTCTCGCACACACACACGCACACACACACACACACACACACACACACACACACACACACACACACACACACACACACACACACACACACACACACACACACACACACACACACACACACACACACACACACACACAACAAAAACAACTTATAAACCCATATAAGGAGATGTTTCCTGTTTGGTTAGTCTCACAGCGTGTGTCTCATTATAAAGGGTTTCGGGTGAAGGTGCTTAGCGTGTTGTTATGTTCTCTTCATGTTACATTCCACTCATTGTGTGCACGTTAGATCAGCAGAGTGAAGCAGTACGAGGAGGTGTCTGGGTGTGCAGCAGCTTATCTGGAGTGTGTAAACTACATGTGGAATGTGTTCTATCAGTGGAATTCCTCATGCACTTTGGAAGAACAGCAGAGATGCTTCAGCCAAGTAACAGGTGTGTACATGGATCTGTGCTTTTCTCATGCACATTCTCACACATGACTGAGTTCTGTCAGTGTTACAGAACCGAGTCTGTGTTTGTTTACGGAGCATCATGTCTGTTCCGTGTATGTTTCTAACCAGTGCAGACGCAGGGCATGCAGGAAGGCCGAGAGTCCCTCCATGACCAGCAGGATGGCGACAGTCAGAGTAGCAAATGCTGAGAAGATGATTGACAGTCCAAAGAAGCCCCCCCCACTCCGGGAGGACAGACCCAGGTGCATCACCATGGACCAGAGCACCTCCGACAGCTCTGAGACAGAAAACGATGAGTTTGCATCTTTAAAATGTCCCACTGATGTTTTTATGTTGGAAAGAGGAAAACAGATCGAAACAGAGGTTGTTTCTTACGTGCGTGGGCGAGGCTGAGGGCCCAGAGACGCAGGTATGAGGCTGTGTTAGATATGCATCCCAGACAGTATTCTATAGTGTGGATGGCCTGGTGGACAGCTACATCACCAAAGTTAAACTGGAGGGAAAATTCTGATGTTAGAATAATGCAGCGGCGACTTCTTGTTTGTTCCAGTTGTTTTTTTTTTCTTTCAGTGGTTTCAGTTTTTGTTTAAGAAGAAAAAATGAGACAGAACGTTTATCTTCACATGAAACCAGGAAACTGAAGCATGTACGAAACCCTCCGCTGCATGAAGCAACCCTTCACTCACCTGTCATCAGTAAATGATTCCACACATTACGTTTATAGTATACTTCATCAACTTCTCCTGGGTCACAGACTAAAACTCTAACTGCTGCCTAAAACACACACCTGACTCTTACCTGAGCTTTCACCTACAACCACAGATAGGATTAACGTCTCCTCCCTCCGTACAGCAACCCTTACCCTGGGTCACTGTGGTTTTCAGTAGTGCTGAACATTCAGATTCACTCCCTCGGTTTTGTTTTGGAAGCATCATGGATGTGGACTTGATCCTTACCTGTTACACCTGCAGGTAAAATGACTCTCAGCAGAGTGGAACTCAGTCTGAGTAAAAACACCTGATACAGACACACTCCAGCTCGTACTGTCAGAAACATTAAACTACTGCAAACTTTCTGACTCTGACAGGATGATGTTGTAAACATCTGGTATCATCCAGATTTCCACATCACACCAACGTACATGGAACCAGAGAGGGATTGCATATCTTCATCGCCCTCTTTCACAACACTTGGCGTCAACAAATCTAATACACATAAACAAACTCCCAAATCACCATTAATATCAGTAACATACTTGACACTCCCTTCCTGTCAGGATGATTAATGATGGATCTCTGCAGCCAGTTTAAACTGGATCTTTATCAGTTCTAACAGAAACATCTGATCTGAACTAGAGTTCCTACCAAACCAATACAAAACCAGAAGGATGTTCTTCCTGTAATACAGCTCAACTACAGTAACACTAAAACCCTCTGGAATCATGTTTAACCCTCCAACATGGACGAGTGCTCGTCAGACAAGTGATGCTCCACCTTTAAACTACATTAAGAAATATTATCTAGAATTTGTGTTTCTGTTTCCTTTTTATCAGAAAATACTGACCGAAATAAACTGAGTAAAAACAAAACGTGTTTTTAAAATTATATTTCATTTATTAAGAGAATAAATCTCTCCACATCAACTTGGATAATTGTTCCTTACTGAAGAACAGGTGAGAAACAAAATTAGTAACATCTCAGTCTGAAAGGATCACAGAGACGTTTCCAAAGACTCCAGAGAACCACATTATCCTCACATGGAGGAACATGGAACAGTGGAGAACCTTTCCATGAGTAGCTGCCTGACCAGAACTACTCCACCAGCTCATCATTGTTTCATTTAATTGTAATTTTATTTCCTTTATTAATCCCTCGTGGGGAAATTTGTCTCTGTATTTGACCCATCATCACCGTAAGGTAAGGGGCAGAGTGCAGCCATCTTGAACAACGCCCGGGGGACAGTTGCGGGGTTCAGTATCTTGCCCAAGGATACTTGGACGTATTGCCGGCACCGGGGATTGAACCCGCCATCTTTCGAACGAAGGGCGATCGCCCTTCCGCTCGACTACGCCGCCCACCAAAATATAGGAGTTCCTGACCAAAAAGCAACAGAACATCACACCAACAGTGAAACATGGTGGTGGTAGTGTGATGGTCTGGGATGGCTTTGCTGCTTCAGGACCTGGACCACTTGATGGAACCATGAACTCTGATCTCCACCACAAAATCCTGAAGGATCAGACCATCAGTTCATGATCTTCAGCTCAAGAGCACTTGGGTTCTGCTGCAGGTCAATGATCTGAAGCTCACCAGCAGGTCCACCTCTGAACGGATCATAAAAACCAAATGCAGGTCTGGGAGAGTCCTGGTCAAAGTCTGGACCTGCATCTGACTGAGATGCTGCAGCAGGACCTTCATGCTGGAACAGAGTCTGAATTAAACAGTTCAGTAAAGAGTTGGACAGAGTTGTCCACAGAGACCAGAAACTCATCAAACACTTCCGCCGCTGCCAGAAGTTTTTAGGATGGGGGGGAGGGGGGGGGTAATTACTTTTTCACACCTGGCAGGTTGGATTATTATTGTTTTGTTTCCTTAATAAATAAAACTAAAACATGTTTTGTTTATACCAGGCGCAGAATGACTGTCGGGAATACCGGGAGGAATCCCAGTGACCTGGATGCCGAAATGGCGCGCTGGTGATTGGGTCAGGTGGAGCTTGATGCGGGCTGCGGTTCATTAGACCATCTGCCTACACCTTTAGCTGTAAACTGCACGGAGATGGCCCGGGAAAGAGGAAAGATGGAGTGGATCAAACTTCGGTAAAGTTAGATAAATATTCACAGATTTGGCTTTTTCAGATTAATAACTTGTCAGCGGAGCATTGCTTTTACTAAACCGACACCTCAGTGCATCACAACGAGGTGGACTGTGAGTTTATAATCTTATTTTCTTCTAAACGAGTCGTCCTGCACGCTGGGAGACTTTCATCAGTCTACATGCAGCCTGCTGCTGCGCCAAGGCGCAGGGACCGTCTACAAATTACAACACTGAAAATATATAACAGAGAAATATTCAGTTGCTTCATCTAGGACAGGTGTAGGGTCAATAACATTGTTAATGTTTTTCATGCTAAATTTCTTGGAAAAGAAATAGATGTTTACATTTTTTAACAGCCTTAAATAAGTCAATCTTTAATAAAAATCAGTTTTTAATGTGTTTGGTTGTAAAAAAAGCCATTATGAATATTAGTTTGTTCTATCAGCTACATACATTGATTTGGATTAAGAGCTATTTTCAATCTAATTATGTCTTATTATTAAAATGGGTCAAAATATACTATTGCATGTTGTAGTACCACACAAGACACAGTACACAACCATCTTCCCTTGATCTTACAGCTCATATTTTGGGAAACCAGGCTTAGATTTAATTTAGGGTCTTTTTCATCATGTAATAACTACATTGTAGCATCAGTCTAAGGTTTAGGTAGATGATGGTGAGACCTATTTTATTTAATCTACTACTAAACTGGTGAATGTATATGCTGCACATTTACCAGTTTAGTAGTAGATTAAATATAATTTCAGTTTATGTGATTTGAGCAGGTTATTACAGGAGAACAAAATATTTATTTCATAGAGGAAAGAAACATAAAAAGCTGTGTGTGGATGCATGTGGAGCTTTTGTTTTATTATTTTACACTTTTACATCAACAGACATACAACCAAACTCCCTCTTGGTGTTTTGCATTAATTGGTTGATGGTGATCTGGGATGATATCAAAACTCCCGGCCTGAATTATCGTCTGAGTCCACTCTTGATTTCTACTCAAGTTATTTCTGTCTGATTTTAAAATTTGTTGGATGATCTTAAACATTTAAATGACAGAAAAGCAAAAAGGTAATAAATACGTGAAGGATCAATTACTTCATCACATCTCTGTATTCTAAATAGTTTGAGGGTTTCAGGAGAAGAACCACCTCTAATCTGGTTGAATCCCTGTTCAGGATCAGAGATCTACATGATTCCCTCTGTGCACCTGAAGCAACGCTAACCGTTCCACTATGAAAGGAGAACAGATGGAGGAACCTTCAAGTCAATTGTTCTACAGTACAATGTTACATTTAGCTTGAAAATGCTCTAATTTGATTTTTGCATTTGTTTGATTTCTGACAAAGAAAACAAAGTTCACACAAGCAGCCGTTACAGAACAGGTCAGAACAAACAACATCAAAGCATTTACTGAAAACCCAAAACAACAGGAACGTGTGTGTGTGTCGGGGGGGGGGGGGTCGACGAGGCTTGTTACCTGTCCAGGACCTGCTTCTGGTTCGGGTTTACATGACGTGACTACACTTACTGAATTTGTACCATTTCTCAGTTCTGTCACAAGATCAACTATAAATATACGATTGGTAAATAAATAGAAACAAAAACAACTTGATATTTAAATAAAACAAGCAGCAGGAATGTATAAATACAGCAACATGCTGAGAGACGGTCAGTTCTTACCGGTTCCTCCTCTGAGTGCTAGAAAGTAAACAAATGTTAATGGTTAGTGGTGAGACCTCAAAGAGTTTAAACATCTGTGCACGAGGTTTGTACTTCAGACTGGGTTCAGACATCAAATATATTTACAATAAGATGTACTGTGAGACATGAGGTCACTGTAATGCGTATCTGTCCCTGTCCAGTCTGACATGTAAACATTTGAATGTGTTTCTTTTCTTAACAGTGTTGTGGTGATGTTTTTCATTCTGCAGATTAAAAAATCTGTAAATATGTTAGAAAAACCCCAAAGAAAGTAAATAAACACATGATCACTAGAATAATGGAGGTCTCACCTCGTCTCCTTCATCTGAGTGCTGGGACAGCTGGTCGTGGTCCATGATGCCAGCCTCGTCCTCCGTGGGTCCGTTACCTACACGCACTCCTCCAAACTTCTGTGTGCCCTGTTGGGTGAGTCCGGTGCATGATGAGGACACTCCTGTTTGCTCTAAAGACTGCTCTAGATTCTCTGCAGGGGTTTCTTCCCTCTTCTGTGACTAGATACAAAAGTCACAAAAGCTGTGTCTAGCTTAAAGCAAGCCATAAGAGGAAGTCTTATTTTACTCCCGTCTCATATAAAACCAAACACAGCTGGAGAAAAACAACCACGTCAAAACCTTTTAAAATAATGTACAAGTTCATTCACTGATTATTTCTGCAGCAGCAGACGTCTCATTGAGTAAAGAATCATAAACAAAAGTTCAAATATTTAGAAGTAAATATTTTTAAATCCTTGTACCATGAACCAGTTTCATTCATGAAAACACATAAAAAGACAAACATCTAGGACATATAGCAGATGTAAGATGTCCTTAAGACCATGTAGGACATATAGCAGGATGTAAGGTGTTAGGACATATAGCAGGATGTAAGGTGTCCTTAAGACCATCTAGGACATATAGCAGGATGTAAGGTGTCCTTAAGACCATGTAGGACATATAGCAGGATGTAAGGTGTCCTTAAGACCATCTAGGACATATAGCAGGATGTAAGGTGTCCTTAAGACCATCTAGGACATATAGCAGGATGTAAGGTGTCCTTAAGACCATGTAGTACATATAGCAGGATGTAAGGTGTCCTTAAGACCATGTAGGACATATAGCAGGATGTAAGGTGTCCTTAAGACCATGTAGGACATATAGCAGGATGTAAGGTGTCCTTAAGACCATGTAGGACATATAGCAGGATGTAAGGTGTCCTTAAGACCATGTAGGACATATAGCAGGATGTAAGGTGTCCTTAAGACCATTTAGGACATATAGCAGGATGTAAGGTGTCCTTAAGACCATCTAGGACATATTGTAGGATGTAAGGTGTCCTTAAGACCAACTAGGACATATAGCAGAATATAAGATGTCCTTAAGACCATCTAGGACATATTGCAGGATGTAAGGTGTCCTTAAGACCATCTAGGACATATTGCCGGATGTAAGGTGTCCTTAAGACCATGTAGGACATATAGCAGGATGTAAGGTGTCCTTAAGACCATCTAGGACATATAGCAGGATGTAAGTTGTCCTTAAGACCATCTAGGACATACTGCAGGATGTAAGGTGTCCTTAAGACCATCTAGGACATATTGCAAGATGTAAGGTGTCCTAAAGACCATCTAGGACATATAGCAGATGTAAGATGTCCTTAAGGACCATCTAGGACAAATAGCAGGATGTAAGGTGTCCTTAAGACCATCTAAGACATATAGCCGGATTTAAGATGTCCTTAAGACCATGCATGACATACTGCAGGATGTAAGGTGTCCTTAAGACCATCTAGGACATATTGCAGGATGTAAGGTGTCCTAAAGACCATCTAGGACATATAGCAAATGTAAGATGTCCTTAAGGACCATCTAGGACAAATAGCAGGATGTAAGGTGTCCTTAAGACCATCTAGGACATATAGCCGGATGTAAGGTGTCCTTAAGACCATCTAGGACATAATAGCTGAGATACTATGAGACTTCCAGATCCAGGTGGACATAGTGCTGGTCCCCAAACTGAAGAAGAAGAAAACAGTATTGATGTAGAGACCTCAAGTGGTACCAACATCAAGAACCTGGAGAAATAACAAGGGCTGAATGAGAGAATGGACAAGTTGTGGAAAGTCAAAGTCTCGGTGGTACCAGTGGTCATCGGAACACTCGATGGTGTGACCCCCAAACTGGCAGAGTGACTCCAACAGAAAGAACCAGCTCCAAGATCTCTGTCCATATTGTTATATTGTTTCCTTCTCTTTGATTTCTTGCTTGTATGTTCTCTCAATGTAAGTCGCTTTGGATAAAGGCGTCTGCTAAATGACAGTAGTAGTAGTAGTAAGTACAGGTCTAGGAACAGCTGATGTACTCTGTAGACCACTCAAGCTTCCAGGTCTCTCCTTCAAGGTGAGCATCATCCTCTTAACGTCTCATGAACTAGTAATCCACATAAATAAAACGCCACAGATAAACTCAAATAAAATTAATATAAATTATATATATATATGTTTGTTTAAGAATTATTAGAAATAAAAAACAGTAAAAACTCTTTTCAAAGTGTCGGCTTTCAGATCAACTGTAGAAATTAAAAATAATTTCCTGTTTCAGAACAGCCACAAAACCTGAAACTAATTAACCAACAATAAAAAATTACATTTATTTCAAATCACTATTTTTCAAAAAATTAATGAATCAACAACTGAATTGAATCTTTGACCAGCTCTCAAAGCAAAATCAGTCAGTCAGTCTTAACCCGCCTGTTCCTGTTCAGGGTCGCAGGGAGCTAGTGTCTCAAGCGTTCATTGGGCAAGAGGCGGGGCTACACCTGGACAGGTCACCTGTCCATCAGCTGACACGGCTGTGTACAATTCAAAGAGTTCTGGTGAAGTCATGCGTATGGTTCTGTCCAGGGAAGTCTGGTGTTTGGTGAACATGTCTCAGGTACACGGTTTGAGCGCTACAGCTTTCTGACGTAAAACAGGCTCCAGACTGTTTCCATAGCAACACAGCCAATCCCATAATGACATAAGAATTAAGGTAAATAATAGAAAAGGAGTGAAAACAGTTAAATCAGAAGATACAATAAAGTCAATATTAATAATAATAATATGATAAAAGCTTAGAGTATCATACCAGATGCCTCTTCCACAGATGCTGCCGTCGAAGCACCATGGTCTTCACTATCAGCATACAGGGAACACATGCAAGAGCAATCAGCACCAACAACACCTGGATCCCCATCTGCAGACACATGCACGCACACAGACATGTGCACGCACGCACACACGCAGGCACGCACACAAACACACACATAGAGACACGCACACACATGCACGCACACCCAAAGACACACACATTTAGAGATGCTGGAAGATCAGAAACAGCAGATTTCTTCAAACATTGAAACGTTGTTTCAACCTCACAGTACTGTTAGCTAATCACATGTAAATTGTTAACTAATGACATGTTAGACTGTTAACTAATCACATGTTAGACTGTTAGCTAATCACATGTTAGAATGTTAACTAAAATCATTGTTAGACGGTTAACTAATCACATGTTAGACTGTTAGCTAATCACATGTTAGAATGTTAACTAAAATCAATGTTAGACGGTTAACTAATCACATGTTAGACTGTTAACTAATCACATGTTAGACTGTTAGCTAATCACATGTTAGAATGTTAACTAAAATCATTGTTAGACGGTTAACTAATCACATGTTAGACTGTTAGCTAATCACATGTTAGAATGTTAACTAAAATCATTGTTAGATGGTTAACTAATCACATGTTAGACTGTTAACTAAAATCATTGTTAGACGGTTAACTAATCACATGTTAGACTGTTAGCTAATCACATGTTAGAATGTTAACTAAAATCATTGTTAGATGGTTAACTAATCACATGTTAGACTGTTAACTAAAATCATTGTTAGACTGTTAGCTAATCACATGTTAGAATGTTAACTAAAATCAATGTTAGACTGTTAACTAATCACATGTTAGACTGTTAACTAAAATCATTGTTAGACAGTTAACTAATCACATGTTAGACTGTTAGCTAATCACATGTTAGAATGTTAACTAAAATCATTGTTAGATGGTTAACTAATCACATGTTAGACTGTTAACTAAAATCATTGTTAGACTGTTAGCTAATCACATGTTAGAATGTTAACTAA